>JAHZNB010001893.1:0-92721 GCA_027744295.1 Callyntrura guangdongensis
CAAAGCTACTCTTAAGGACTAGTGCTGATAATAAAATATTGCTTCTACAATGAGCAAAATAAAAATCAATGCGTTGGTCACTCCATGATTGGGGATCATTTACTGCCGTGTGCACCGCCTCTTCCCCAGTATACGCATTTATTTCTTGTTGTAACCAGAAACATTTGAATATTCATGTATTTTGTGTAATGCATTGTAACTTGCCCATCTAACGTGATTTGGGCAGGTGAACAAAATATAAATAGAAGGTAGTTACGTAAGGTCTTACCTGTATGGTAAATAAATGCGCGTGCAATTTTGTATTAATATTATTACAGTTTCAAGTTGTAGTACATGTGCTTCTTGTTTTCCTTGTACTCCAGTGAGTGAGTGGGATAGATTTTCCTCATAAAAATAATTTTATGCGAAAAGAATGCGCGATTAAAATAGGCAGTGGGTACGAACGACTGAACAATCCAGCCAGTGAGAGGTTTTAGCTTTAGATGTAAATCAAGATTACGTATTTGTTCCTATCCATTTTATGAATACCAAGTAGGCAACTGAACTTCACTCAGGTGAATGAGCATGGATATATTTTATATTTAAAAGTTGTAATGACGTATTAGAAAATAATCTGTAATCTGTAAATATATATTTGTGTACCACACATATCATTCTTGCTGCTGCACAACTACTTGCCGTGTACTCAAATCTCCCCAAAAAAATCTAAACCCAATTCACCTCAAATAATTATATTCGTAATAATAATAAGAATCTAAAAAAAATGTATTCACAAAAAATGTACTAGCAGCAGCGGTAGTGGTACATTTTCTAAGCACAAAATATTGCCATAATAATCCGCGCCAGTTAAGAAGGAAGAAAACATAAACGCTCGGATTTCGAATGCACGCATATACTAACAAAAGTATAAAATGTGCGAGTAGTGCCTACTTATCACTAGTAACTTCCCTTATATTATGCATAATATGGCAACTGACTGACTTCCTCGCTTGACTGATTACCTTCTTTTCCATTTTCCTTCTTGCCTTTTGTTTCATAGCTCTAAACCTTACAAATTTATTATTACACGACGGAATACGGACGGACGAACGGATGCGGGCTACACTGCCAGAGCAAAATGATGATGAATAGTCAAATAGGTATACCTACACTTTTTTTTTGGAAGCATTGTTCACCTTATATACATACCCGATTGGAGTGGGTGGGTGAGTAATAGGGATTATTATTTGCGGCGGTGGCGCTACACTGTTGCATATGTACTTGAAATAAGTATCATAAAGCAATATTCAACTCTGTGCAACAACAACGCAATATAAAAGTTTTTTTCTCTCTCTCTCTTTCCTTACCTGGCTTCACTTCACTTTTTTAGCAGTTTGGCATGACCTGCTCGTGAGGAGTCTGGCTCGGTTGGGCTATTACCTGCTTCTTAACTTTGAAACTTATTTTAACAAAACACAGCAGCAGCTATCATCCACTTCCTTTTTTAATCCGGCCGAAAAATGCCCATCATGAGAGTGAACTTGAGAGAGAGAGAGAGAGGAGTTGGCTAGGTTGCCTTTTTACTGGTGTTTAATAATAAACTATTTTTGAACAGTCATTCTCCACCCTCTCTTTTGCTTGATTATCAACAGGATGCATTCAACAGCAACGCCAAACACCAGTACCTAAACCGATTATATGTATGTATGTATTTCCAATAATTTTTTTATTGAAGAAAATACTGTGAAAATGAAGGCTAATTCAATGTACCTATTTACACACGAGAAAAGTCTTCATACCTCTATTTTGACTACGCACATACCACGATTTATCCATTTTCCTCATCAGTACTTACAATTACTCGTCATCATCTTCAGCAGCCGTCATTAACCTTGTTTTCCATGCATTACATTCAATAAATGTAACGCTATTCACTCAAAAAACGTTTTTCAAATAAAATGCCCTGTATTGTGTGTAGAAGATGCTGCTGCTCGGGATAATGTTGATGGTCGTAATAATAGACTCACTAGGTATTATATTAGCCTGACACGTAATGATTAACTGATCTGATGAGGATGATAGTCATGATTCATATGCTGGCTTTATATGTGTGTACTCTAAGTACTCTCTTTTCTACACACGATAAACTCAATAAATATCAGTTTTATCTGTGTACTTTCAAAGTGAACCTATTTAAATGGCAACCATGCCACCACCATCCATCCATCCCCTCTGCCATTTCGCAACAATTATTTCACAGCAAAACCATTGCAATCATCCTTGCAAAAAATACGAATTGGGGTACTCCTGCTGTACACGGCTATTATTACAAACATACTATTTTTGTCTTACCCTGTCAGTCTAGGCAAATGGAAGTTCAATGTAGGAAAAAACACAAAAATAATAAAAGCCTGGCAAAAAAGTTGGAAAGCTTTAAAGTTTTGCTTTTTACAGGATTGGATTTTGGTCCTCATTTTGTGCAAACTGGCTTTATAGTTGTGCCTGTGCGGTTTGCAAGAACAAAAAAATTGGCACCGTGGCGCATAGTAATACATGGGAAGATTGGATTTAAAAAAAAAATATATAATGCTATCCATCCAACTTTTTAGCTGGAGATTCTGTACAACAAAGTATAACGTTGGTGCTTCCTTTCTCACTAAATCTACGTCATCATATTCCATTTTTTCACTTGTGACATCATATTATCTTCTTGGCGGCATGCATAGCGTGTCTTTTTTTGTTTCTTTGTGCTCGCTAATAATAATGATATACAGACATCAGAAAACAATCCCATTTTTATCTGCTCGGCTACAACACAACCACACTCGACAAGTAAACTCAAAGGAAAAATTCCGAACGAGGAGCAGGGAGGAGAAGAAACAGAAGCATGACTTTTTCTGATATAGAAATAATCATACTCTCTCTCTCCCTCTCCCTGTCAGCCGACATAGAATATGTAATAACGTAAAGCAGGAGTAGCTTTCAATAAATCCATCGGAAATACCTGATAAAAGTTCGTTACATTTTACATTGGACAGGTTACCTTGATAACCTTCATCAAAGTATTGCCTTTTATTTTCTGATAAAAGCGAACAAAAACGACAAAAAATAGTCCGGATTATTATTACATCAAGTTTTTAAAATGTTTTTTTCTCATGAATTTAAAACGAGTTTTTGGCGTGGTACTCTATCAAGTATAAATAGTATAATACAGATACAGACACACACATTAGTCACATTACACATGCACATGATAATGATGATGAAGGTAACACAAAACACAACTGACCAGTTGCCGTTTGGCTCACATCCTTTCTTTTTTGATTTCGTTCGTTTCTTTCTTTTTATCGTGGTATATGTTCAAACTGAAGTACTTGAAGAGCATTACACACGTTTATTACATGTATACTAGACAACGTGCTATTATTATGCACGGCTGCGTGCATGCATACATATGCATATATTTGTAATGAAAATCGATATAGATTTTCTTACCAGAGAAACACCATCCCATCTAAATATCCCTTTTCAAAAAACAATTCTCGCAAACGTCTCAAGTATATAGTGGTCATGTGGTTGTCTGTACGTTTGTATGTATGTATGTTGTTGTGAGCGCGCGTGTTGGCATTCCTACAGGAATCCTTTTTTTGGCAACCCATCTATTACTGCGGTGTTACTGGTAGTGTTAGTGCTGCATGGGGGAGTGAAGAGTGAAGCAGTTGAAGAAAAAGATGTTTTTATTCTGTAGGGTGGCGTGGCAAAGCACTCAAAGGGAAAGAGTAAGTATTATCAAGTTTATAAAAAAAGGTTGCATAAGTAAATCAACAGATAAATAACTAAATAAACAAAAGAGCAATTAAAATGGGATAGGTATGAGGGTGATGATGACGACGCGACGCCAATCCATATATAGAGAGAAGAATACGGCACGGGCAACGGATGTATGTGTTTAGTAACTTCAATTTTATTGTTTTTTTAATGCTGACTGAAGCTGTTCACTGGTAGAACGTTGAGTCAGTTATTTTTATGAACGTTACACAAGATAGGACAAGTAGCTCGAACGAACCTTTGTCGACTTCCTTTTTATTTCTTTTTAAACGAAAACTCATCCATATCCATCCATGCTCATCCCCCACCAACCCATTGCGACTGCTTACGACACACAGGGATGATTATGCATGTCTGTACGTACTTTGTCCCGTGTAGTAACCTATCGTTCTATCCTCTCCTGATTTTTTTTCAAATTCCTTTTTTTAGCTTGTGGTGAACTCGCAAGTTGTCTTTCGTCTCTGCTTTTAAAAATGCAGCTGTATTATTGTCGTTTTACGCGGTAAACGGGTGTCAGGTATTGGTACTTAAAGTTAAAAATAATTAGATTACCTTCATCATCATTATTATCCCACGTGGTAAATCTGCTGCTCGTGTTAACAGGCCATATGCAAAACAACTACTTTGAAGAAAATAATACCTAGGTATGTGCTCATTGCAGTTTTTTTTGCGCACGCAATTATTGGTTGATAGAAATACGCGTTTTTATTTGGTGTAGATGAACATTAAAAATAAATAATAATAAAGTTGATGCTGCCAAATTTTCTCCCAACAATTATTTTGTTTCTTGACCTGCTATACAAACAAAAAAAACAAGTAAACTAAATTAAATATTTATTTATTAATAAAATTTCACGAGGCTTCTGTCAGTAGCAGTATTGTTGATCGTAAGTATAAGGAAAACCAACAGACATCCAACATTTTTCCCTTTTCATTTCCATAGTTGCATTGAATGATTAAAAAACCTAGGCACACTTACAAACATCGATGAAGTAGCGCACTGTTAAAAAATTAAACTAAATATATTCAAGTCGTCACGAAACTTGCTGCCTGCATTAGATAAAAAGTAGTACAATGATACGAAATTTTCAGACGGCTTTGACAAGAGGTTTCAAATTTTTTTCTCAAAATAATGTTCAAAATTTTGTTGTTTTCTTATAAATATTTAATAATATTTTTTTACAACTTCCACCATCATTATAATCGTCATCGTCACTGTAAGCAAGAAATGGTGAAACAAAGAGTTGATTGACTCATTAATCGAAGTTAACTTTTTGTTTCGTTTTTATCACCTCCTCCTATTCTGTTTTTTTTTGCATATGCCCATCTCAAGTGTACAGAACATGTATACAGGCACCTGAAGTTACCTATTTACAGAGCAGTTGACTTGTCTTCTCTTGAGTTTTCCTTCGTGCACGGTAATCCCCAAATCCCCACCATCAAAAATGTGCTATAAACGCAGCGTATTGGTAAGCACCAACAACATCACACGAGCTCTCTGCTCACTCTCCACTCGCTGCATATTAGGTGCAATCTTAAATTGTAAATGGTTGTAAGTATACAGGTAACAAGATACACACGCTATATCATTATTGTTATCGTCGCGTATACTTGTACAACGAATTCCTCTTCAAAACTCTATTCCTTGTATGGAGATAACTAGATAACTTTTGGTTTCAGCTCTCGAGCTTACTCACTCACAAAAGTGAGTAGGGCTTCTCTTGAAAATACACACATGATATTGATATTATTTCAAAGTTTGCAACGAAATATTAATACACGATTCTAATTGGAGCCAAAACTGAGGTAAAACAATGTTTTTGATGGTAACAATTATAATAACGAGCAATAGTCAATCAAATTCCTTTCCAAAAGCTTTTTATTTTTGAATGGTACATTACATTTACGCCAACAAGTGCTTTTATAAGTGGTAAATAACTTAAACAATTTTTTTTTGGCTGTAGGAAACATGGCCTGAAGAAGATAGTAATAATCATTATATGATTATTTTTTTAAATGAAAAATATAATGTTCTCACACTGAATTGACGTACCCTGAGAAAAAGCTGAATAGGCAGTGAATGTAGTTCATATGATGATGACGATACGCTCTCTCCTGTTGTTTACTTGTAACACCAAAGAATTGAATTCCTACTCGCTATCGTAGAGTCAGAGTCGCCACCTCATTTTTTTGTTTCATCAGTCCTCATCATGATCATAATCATGTTATAATATTTCTCATTTCCCAAACAACATTTAATTTCAATATCCATAACCCGTATGTAGAAAAAATTCCAAAAAAGAACATTGGATAATTTGTGTGTGGGAACCATTTTCGCATATTCCATTAATTAAATTATCACACTTGAATTTTTCTTCATCAGTGTGTGCTGCTACTTTTTTTCTGATATGATGTTTTTCTTCGAGGATAAATTCCCTTCTAAATAATATATAAGTATCAATTCGTCCAACTCAGGTCATGATCATCACTATCATCATCATCATCATCATCGTGTCGTTGTCTGATGTCTGCTAAAACTCTCCTTGTCCTTTTTTCTTTGTCTTCTGCTGATCTGATTAATACAATTTTGATGACCTACCTTAAAATTGTGCATCATGTGGATATATAAGAATATACATGTCTGCCTATGAGGTACTTATTTTTTCGTTCAACTTTGTGGGGTACGTAATGCGGCGTGATAGTGTACGGTGATGATGAATGGACAAACTTTTTATTCTCTTCTTCTGTTCGCTCACTGCCTGCCCATAAATAAATAATTTCCCATAAAGTTTATACTTTATTTTAGGTTCAGATTTTTTTTTCTCTCGCTCTCTCTCTCTCTCTCTCAACTTTGTCTTTTACGGATAGTGTTAATTTCTTTATGGATGGTTGATGAGTATCAGTGTTAGTGGTATTGTTTGATGAAGATCCTGTGGAAAATCACACTACTGCAAATATTTTTGTGTGGTCAAAAATTATTGCATGCCCTAAATAGCATAATGCAGTAATACTCAAACCAACACTACAAGCTGAACTTTTGCTTTTTCATTTTTTTCTGTCTTGTCTAGGAAAAAACTTTTTTCTTCTTCACTGATCTTTGAAAAGGAAGATTGTATGACTAATGACCACGACTCATGATGTTGATATTGTTGTGAGGATTCTGCTGCTTCTGTTACTATTATTATTGTTGTTAGTGGTGCATCTTTTCTTCCTTTCCTTCTCTGTCTCGGCTACTCATCTATCATCAGTCTTCGCTCAAATTACTGGCAACATAAAAATAACATTAAATCTACCAGAAAAAAGTGCATGTATCTACACACTACGTACATGTGTGTGTGTGTGTTTCTCCCTCAACTTCTTGGGATCTGAAGGAGATCAACAAATATTATTGTGATATCACCATCATCATTATCATCATCAGCTATTGAGAAGTCTGTTGGTGACTGTCTCTAGTGGTAGGAAAGATGAAGATGGTGATTCAAGTTGAGAATTGTGTAAATAGTCAGACATGCATGTTGGTGATGTTACTAGACGAATTGTAAGTACATTTGTTAAGAAGTAGTTAATTTTAAAAGAAATAAAGTAATAATCAAAAGTAAAAGGAAAGCTGTTTGATTTTTACGATATCCGACATTGAAACTACTTTGTTTTCCTTTTATTATTTCCATTTAAATACCCCGTGATAATCACAAAATCACAACAAACAGCCTTGTTTTATATTGCATGTGAAGATAAAAAAATTAAACTTGAGAGATACGTTCAATTGCAATGATTCAATGATGAGCGAGGAATTTGTTGATACAGCTTGAGACAACAGTATTACTGATAGCACTGTATCGCCATAACAATAATTACTACATCTAAACATCCCCGATAACGTCGCTTGTCGTTGAACAGTATTTGGAATTTCTTTGTCTTGTTTTGAACGCACACAAACGATGATTTGCAATTTCGTCGGTAGTACCTAGGATGTAATGTTGTTCAACACTTGGTGGTCTTCTTGTCGTAAAGCCTGAAAAAGCAAATATTGTTGTTATTAATTTTATCATTTAGCAGAAATAATAATGATCACCAAGTCAAATAGTGACAAGGATATTGTATCGTTAGTGAGAATTAGCAGCAAACTAATTTTATAGCTCACAAAAAATACCAGTCGTTTTAAATCTTTTTATAGCTAGTCATACAACAACAGACAATTCCCTGTTTTTATAGTTTCGTTACTCGAATTCTCACTATCTTTACTACAGCCACTATATTACACGGTAAGTTAAATGTGCTGATAAGTAGGATGACAAGGAGAGTCAATGGTGAAAAATAAAAGTGACTTAATTAAAATCAAGTTGCAAATCTTTTTTTTTTAGTCCAGGGACATAAGAATGCTTTTAAGCCTCGAGTCTTGTGTCCCAGTGGAAGTAACAACAAATTGTCAAGTTATTAAGGAATCTCGTTTCTATTTCCTACGATCGACTTTCAGACTCGCAAAAGAAAACACATAAGTCAACAATAAATTTTCTCAAAGCTCCGCGCTTTCATCAAATTACTCGCAAGCCAAATAGATAAAATATAATATGCCATAGAGACGTATAGATGAGGATGTAAATCGATACAGCAATTTGCAATGTACCACTACACTTTTACACATGTTCCCCTTTTTTATTGCCAACGTACAAAATTTTCACATTATTTTTCTCGGATTGACATAAAGATTAGAGAATTTAAATGAAAAGGCGAGGGATGCAAAAGAAGTAGAATATATGTTAGAAATCAGCAAAAAATATGTCCGTGTAAATTACAAAATCATTGCCTGTTCGAACATATCCTCCCATTCTGTGCGATACTCCGATTCCATTACGATCTTGCTCATCCTACAAGTTTTTTTTCTCCGAAAGTACTTCACTTTATTTTCCCAGTGACAATTTTATGTGGGGATTCCACTTCCCATCCATATTACACGTATTTATCTATCAAGGATCTAATATACCCAAAGAGATGTATAGATTACAGTGAAAAAGTGGTACTCCAAAAAGCAATAATAATGATGTAATCATCATCAGTCATGATGTACACAGATATCAACAAAAGACAAACATCGACAGTCGCTGGATTTCAAAAAGAAGCTGTACGAGAACGAAGCTGACGAGGTAAAAAAAATCCACCCGTTATTAGATAGATGGCTAGATTGAGCGAGTGCAGGCAGGCACAGGAGATGAGATGGGAAGAAAAAGGGAGAGAGGAGAGAGAGAGAGAGAGAGAGAGCAGGAGAAGAAAAAAAACAGGAATTGGAACTGTGTCAAGAATTCCACTTTCTTCTTAGAAGATATATCTGCCTCTTTCTGTGGTTTCAGTATATAGTAGCAAAAAAGTAGACTTTTTCTACAATCCAACCCCCACGATAATAATAATATAGACAGCATGCCACTTGAAAATCTATAATGGTATCAGTTTCTCACTACTCGCTCTCTCTCTGCCTTTCTGACTCTACCGTCATTTTTGTTGCCACTAGAGAAAGAGGTATGCACACGGTGCTCTGAAAAAGAAAAAACCGAATATTGATATTGATGATGACGATAATAATCATAATATGCGACTATCAGTCTCTCCTGCAGCCGGAGTGTCTCATCAAACCGATCTGTCTCATCTTCCCAGCATTAGTGTCAAATCCCTCTTGTTCCTGTCGTTCGTTTATTGGAACTCCTTTGTAAATGCAAATTGCAACTGTTTCTTCCTTTCCTTTATGGGACAGTTGTATCGTCGAGACGTACGTTATATGGATAAATGAAGCACGTATGCCTATTAATTCTTATATTAGGCATCCCTCTCGGTTTTTTTCATCTTTGAGGTTTGGTGATGATGACGACGATGGCGATGATGTTGATACAGTCATCATGCTATTGACAAGAAGTGACATAAACGGCCGTAACGGAAAGCATTAGCCGTTTAAAGTGTGATTGAAACTGAAACATTTTTTTTCTCAAATGCACATTCAAAGTCGGTAACATTTCTCGGTGTGTTGGAAAGCAGACATTTGTACATAAACAGCATGACGGAGGCGGCTTGTGTGGATCATGTAAAAACATCAATGACATGATAACTTGTTTTTTTCCTCCCTTTCATCTTCGGATTAGTAGCAGGAAAATGCGGTCTTCAAAGTATATATTTATTATAAAAAAACATCTAAAAGATAGAAATATTTGATCAGTATTTATTGTGATGAAACGATAAAATTTTTAAGCATTTTTGCTTTCGGTAATATTTCACAGACACACAGCCACCCATTCTGTGAGTTACGTAACTTGAAAGGGAAAATGGTTAAAATGTTGTGCTGACTCGGTGTACTATTGCTAAATATATTAGAATTCGAACAGATTTTCTACTGATATTCGTCACCACGGTAAACGAACTTCTAATAAGGAATCCTCCTTTTGACTCTGTCACTACTAAATCTATTCGGTTGTTTTGGTGAATGTACAACGTGACAGCAAATAGATGAGAGACTCATGGAATCAAAACATGAAACTCGTGGGATTTTCTTGAGAGAGAGAGAAAAAAAAACTTCGACCGATCCTATGTGATCCGCGCCATGAAATGAAAATATATGCTTTCTATTTATACGTATATATGTATAGTATGTGTGTGTGCGTGAAGTAAAGTTGTTTTGGTGGTGATGATGGTGGTGGTGGTTGTGATGGTACATATTGGAGTCATCAGTCGTCCTGAATAATATCGGTTCATGTCATGCCACCAGATATTGTCAATAGCTTAGCATTTTTCATGTCGCTCTAAACAACATTATCCTTTTAGCGGGGGGAGAGAGAGACAGAATGCCACCAGATATTGTCAATAGCTTAGCATTTTTCATGTCGCTCTAAACAACATTATCCTTTTAGCGGGGGGAGAGAGAGAGACAGACAGAGTGCTCTGATCTGAAGACGACATTTTCTACATACATAAATACCAAATAAAAGTACATGCACACATTTCCATTTTAATTTGCGGTGCGTGCACGATATCTGTCGGAGCGGAGTAAAACACTTCATTACTCTATCTATCTATACCCATTCATTTTGCCGATGGTGCACTTGTTGTTGTACTTGCCATCTTTACGATTTTTTCGTGCAGTTTTTACCCGTTGTTACTATTCACATACGGATGATGACGATGATGATGATGATGAGAAAGAAATATGTTCAAAAGTCCGATTTGAATACGGGACACATCATCATCACACAGTCAAACAAGTGACAAAGCACGAAGGAGAAAAATAAAAACGTGATGCAGATGTTTGCAATGCAATCGGAAATGTTGTACACACGGCATAAAATTATATCCTTCGTGATGACGATTCTCTCTGGTCTGACTTTTACTGATAGATTTTCAGCGGGTTGAATATTAGATAGATTATCTGTGCAATACAACCTTACTACCTATACTATTCAGATGAGCAGAACGTTTAAATCTCTGCATGTAGCTGCATACAAAAGACAGAGAGCAGTATGCCCCCATGAAAAAAAAGAAAACGGAAATTTGTGAAGTCAGAGTAAAGAGAAGAAGAAGGCAGCAAATTGTACAGGCGAAGGTTTGGTTTGATTAACTTTGTTTTTTCTTGGAACGGAAAGGTTAATACGTATTTATATGCCTCATGGTTTTCGGGATGAATGCTTGCAAGAAATCTTGTCAGATCGAAGGAAAAGGAGAGGAAGAAGAGGAAGAAAGAAGACATACGTGTCTCATCTCATCTAATCTCATCTTCTTTCTTTGGTCACGGAGCATAGCCATCTAGAAATGCATGTCGGTTGTATGTCCCTGCTATAAATAAATAAATAAAAAATACGTTTTTTATTACTAACTTACACATTTCAAACTTTTTGTGTCTTGCGTCGTCGTCGTCTCGCCGTATAATATTTTTTCTGTTGTTGTTGGTATATTGGTTGTAAATGCTCCTGCTCCACCGTCGTCATCATTCAGGCCGTCATCATCATACATGATCTATTTTGAAAAGAAGAGTGGAATAAATGATATCAGCGACTGACTATAAATGTGCCACACATAGGTATGTCCAATGTGCGTAGGTATCCTTTTTGCGCTCATTACACATCTCAATCTGTTCCTCCTGTTGTTTTGTACCACGCAACAGGAACGGTTCCAATGGGACATTTTATGTTCCGCTAATGTATTTCCCTCTCGCGCGCTCAAGTCAAATGTCAAAGATGATGATGTGACTGATTAAAATGCTCGCTTGTGTTTATCGACTGTGACCTGCTGCTGTCTGTGAGTGTGCTTGCCGTACGCGTAAAACACCAAAATACAAAGATAGACCAAATATCAAATACAGGCCAATGTTTTGGAAAGATTTTTTTTCAAAACCGAAATCATTCTCTCTCTCACTTTCTCTCACTGTCTTTAATTTTTTTCCCGCCAACTGACTTGCCTTGGATGAATGATGATAGAAATTTTATGCACAAGAAAAAAATGGAACAAGCGTAATCATTTCCCTCACCTCAGTTGAAATTCGTTTGATTTTTTTAGCTTCTTTCATGCGCGTTTGAAAATCATATAGATCCGTAGATTTAAAACATATTATGTTTACAAGAAGCAATAATGATGATTAACCCCCGGAAAGCATTACATTACCAACGTATCATACACTCTCACAGCTACTCTCCTCCAGTCTACTTTTTTTCTTAATGATAATGACGACGACGATCATATTGAGAAAAAGTACACTCGACATCAATTTCAGTTCGTTTTTTTCTTATGGTGGTATTTAGTAGTCAATCGTAACAATAACCGTAATGGTAATAACAAAAATAATAATAACAACTTCGACTCCCAATATTCTCTCCTCAGGTGTATATTGTGTTGTTCAAAAACCCTTTCTTACATCCCTGTAACGTGCCGTGTCTTTATGACACTGATGATGATGATGATGACTAACTGAGAGAGTAGCAATCAGTGAGCTTCCGAGTGAACATCCGTGACGAAAAGTTGGAAATGATGGGAGCCACTTGTGCTCATTTTTGGTACTCATGTTATTATTTTTATTATTACTTCTGTTCGGTTCAATTTTTTCTGCTTTGCTCTCCCCAACAAACGTAAGCCTGTGGTATACACAGACACACACTGATGAAAATAATGGTGATGATCGGCAGCAGTAACAATTTTTTTCTTCTTCTGGTGGCCAGTCAAATGTTCTCTTTATACCTCATCAAAAACACATTAATGGTCCAGGGAAGCAGAGCAAAAGAGGAAACGAAGAAAAAAACCATAACGATTTACTTTTTATGAAATTAAGCTCAGGTAACGAATCCTTCCCAATATCTTTTGGTTAGGTCATAAAAAGAAAGCCATTTGGTAAGGTGTTCTTACTGTACATCGTCAAATATAACATACATATCTGTACACACATTATTGATCCCTTCTGAAACCGTAGTAATGCATGGTTCTGTATAACTAAACAACTGAAACATGATTAGCATAACAGAACTTGTCTTATACGGTACAGGAAAATACGTAAAGAATCGAAAAAGCACTTATCATAAAATGTAGCAATAAAAATCGTTTAGCAGGAATTGGATTATAATGATAAGTGCGCTGAAGCGAAGCGTGACGATAAGCAGAGAAAAGTAGTAGTACATTTTCGCTGTGATGCACCGTGTTCGTCATCATCGCCATTAAACATGACTATCGGGTACATAAAATATTTCAACACTACTCCGTCCTACCACTGCTATAAAAACAAACTTGCAAAGCAAAAAATAACATCGACGTATAATATTATGTTAAAAAATAATAATCATCAGTATTGCCACACATTTTATTTTTTGCGTTATCTTTAATTAGAATCCCGTTTTCGTTTACAAAGTCTTCTGCACATCACAATTTACATATACATATTCAATATAATATTCTAAACCCAATCGTAATTCGTAAGTTACCCAACTGACGTAAAATGGGAGGAAAAACACCTTTCTAGCTGTTTTATTGGGTTGCCGTTTCGTTTCGTACAGCTAAATGCTACCTATTCAAATAGGAAAATAGACCAGTTTTAATTTTTTTTCGCAACAATGAAATATTACGACTATAAAGTGTGTGCATGTGCAATGGTGGTGGTAGTTGTAAAAGGTAAATCTATGCAAGAACCTGGCAGCAGCCAAGTATGTTTTAAAAGTGTAATGTCTCTGTTGTTATTATTATTATGATGATGATTATTTATTATGAATCATGTATTTCGATGACGATATAACAAGTCCCCGCAGTAGTAGTGGCAGGGGCAACATCACAACAAAAGTTACTTCAACAGCAGCATCACATACATCACATCGCACACCACCACCACCGTGCCATGTCGGACTTCCTTGATGAATTACAAAGAATGATAATAATGACGGCTTGGCTAATGTGAAGTAGAAAATTTTTCCCACAGTAAATCTTCCACCAAAAACTTGCTATCTATATGTTCACCAATAAGAACAACAATGTTGGTAGGTTAGATATACTTGTACTTAATGTGTGCATTTTCACAAGGGGTGTTGTTGTTACTCACTCCCCTTTTCTTGGAACACACACTCAGCAGTAGCCAAAAGTAATGTGATGTACACGGCAGCAGCATTTATTTTTGTATAATTTATCTATTTACAATTTACGATGGACAAGAAAAACTTTTTTTTTCACTCCACAGACATTCACGGACACACTCGAAAAAACAAAAATTAATGTATTTTCATTAATTTCTTTATGTTTGCTTCCTCATCAGCCGATAGTAGTCTGTCTCTCGCCTTTTTCTAACATCATGGCTGTGTGTTTTTGTGTGGATTTGCTGAGACTGACGACGACTACGGTAATAATGACCATGGTAATGATGGATGTTAGCAAATGGCTTGTTGTTTTGTCGTGAAATGTGTGTAAAATAATAGTATGATTATAAATGCAGTTTAAAACAGGATATATGCCACACAGTCCATCTAGCCTAAAAACTAGTTCAAATTCAATTCAATCTAAGTCCTTCTTAAATTACCATCTTTTTTTGCTTCAGTTAATTCCCGTTCCTAGTATGATTCATTTTTTAGGAATTTTCTTAAAATTAGACGACTCTGTACTAAAAAAAATCTCGACTCGTGTATTTCGCTCTCTGATGATTCTGATTGCATCCAAGTTTGAAGTTTACACGAGTAGTGGTGTGCATATGTACACAAAACACACAGAAAGATGTTGGGGAAGTAGCTCTTTCAAGCCGACAAGACTTGTCAGTCGATTTGACTGGCGCTTCCTTCACATGGCATCTACTACGGTGGTGATCTTGTGTAATTTTAATGATTCATGTTTGTGTCTTCCTGGACCACAATATTGATTGACGTCGTCTCCTTTCGAAAAATAGATGATGACGTGGTGTAAACGTCTTTAGCTGCCCATCGTGTATACGGGATAGTAGAGCCATAGATGTAATGCTATAATATAATATGCACTTTGACAAACTTTAACAAAAACTCTAGTAAAGTTTAAAAACTTGTAGGAACACTAAACCGGTAAGCTTTTGTCTGTAAAATCATATCATCGAATTCTTTCCCAGTCGTCGTCATCTGCATTACCTTGATTGAGCGTGGACAAACGCCAAATTATTAAGACTAATATTTTAAAACATAGAAAAATGACTATCACTTTTACCGGTCTGCAATATGAGTTCAACCTTTTGCCTGTTCGACTGGGGGAAGGGAATGAAAACCTTTAATTTGATCTTGTTCATTTATCACCATCGCAACATTGTATATCCCATATCATCGTCAAGTTCCCCATCATTTTCTTGCAGCCTTCTTGGTTGGTCATGAATTATCATTACGTAATCTTTCAAATTTTTCGGCAGAAGTTTGAATTGAGTTTATGTTGTGTGTGTTTGTATGTGTACGTGATGCATTAGTTGTGCTGGTCGTAATGTTCAATTGTTGTGGAACCCTCGTACAATCATCATCCTAATTTAACTCTCTCATTTTTTCTCGCCCAGCACAGTAAACTTGCCCGATTGCATGGTACACATTAACATTTAATGCAATTGAAGGGATTCCTTTATTGATGACTGACACAAAAACGATCAAACTAAACTGTCTTCAATCTGATCAAAATTGGGAAGAAAGGGAAGAAGGGAGGGAGACATTGACACAAGTTATGATTACGTATGTCGAGATTTCTGTGCAGACGGGAAAAATATTCCTCAAGGGATTTATTTTTCATTATCATCATCAATACGGTATTATTAGGAGGGTGAACGAGAAAAACCTACAGACAGAAAGGAATGTTTAGGTAAATGTACTTTATCAGCGTAACAGTTGTTCTATGATTGGTGTTGACTGTTGACGATTCCTTCGATGAATGCAATGATACAGAGCAAAGTGGCGAGAGACTCTGCTTTCTTTCACTGTCCCTCTTTTCCTTCACACACAGTCATAAACTATGTACACAGACGAAGACCATGATAAAAACATACTTTTCACAATTTTGTCGTATAACCACCGTGGACCGTCGTCGTCATCAATAAGGCCATAGTAATAATGATAATAGTAATAATCACATTCCATACAACACTGCTTGCTGGTTCTCCAATCCTAGATTTTATTACATGGCACACACAAAACTTTTTATCTACAGACAAAAATCCAAACTCTTAGAAACTCATCATATCCAACACACAACACTCCCATCTCAGTGTTACGTGTACTACTTACTTTACTCCTGCTCAAAGATACACATTCGAGGACCACGACCACGGTAACATAATTCTTCAAGGTCCTCTCGCTCTCTCTCTCTCTCTCTCGCTCTCACTCTATAATTTGACGGCCTTCTTAAACAAGCAAAGTTTATTTTGAGCCGTAAAAATGGAATAAAAAAGGAAAGGAAAATATTCTTTTTTGGATGCCATTTGTGTGAGTATCAGCATGTGTGTGTGTGCGACTGTTTGGGAGTATTATACCCGCCAAGTTTGTGAGGAGCAGAGGGGTTCCTTGCAGTCTACACAACTTTGTCGTCTCGTCTTTACTTTCTGACTTCCTTTTCGTTTTGTGATGATCACGCTGATAGGATTACCATGATATATTATTGACATTTGATATAATGTCCCTGCCTTCTCCACGGATCGAAAACATGGATGAGAGACACTGGACTACTGGACCTTTCTGAGAAGTGAATGAGTGCATGTAACAATCTGGTATTAAATATTATTATGATGATGGTTTGGTTCGGTTTCGTCGTGGAAGTTTCGTTTTTATTTTTATTATTATTACATGATTGTTAGATAGGAAACGGTAGATGACGATGATACTCAAGTTGTTGTCCGGGTATAATATGGTTGCATGATGCACAGTTTTTTTTAGCTTGGGTTTCTCCTATTGCCTTGTGTCGCTGCGTGATTCCTTAAATCCTTCTGAATGTTTGTATTTATTCTTTCATGTGCAGTTATGCTTGGTTTTTTGGTAGTGCTGATGACGACGACCGTCATGTTTTTTGTTGTAGTATTATTAGTAGCAGGACAGAGGATGATGTCGTTGATTTCTGAGGGGGGCACAGCAAGAAAGTCCATCGTGTAGACATTGACCTTATAATGGGCTGAGTGAAATATACCTACATACATAGGGCTATAGATATAGAAAAAATCATGCCGTTATTATTTCCATGCAACGATCGGGGTTTTTGCTGCCATTAACATTGTTATTATTATTTTATTTATCTGCCTTGTTCTGTATGTTACGTGTGTTGTTGACTGTGAGGAAGACCTAGTAATGGAATTGGTCACTGTTGCACTAAAGTTAAAAGTAATACCGTTTACAGTGAAAATGAGGAGGGTGAAGGCTAAAGGACGACGTAAACAACAAGGAGAAGAAGGCAGTGCAAAAAAAGAAGAAGAGACCCTCAATTATCATCAATAATAATATTATTATCATCATCAACAACAACAGCAGACAACAGAACCGTCTTCCTCTTACTTGGTTTTCTCACAAGCACACTCTCGATTGCTCCTATAGTTGCTTGTATAGGTATGCTTTTTTTGTGTCGTAATGGTACATTGATGCAGTAGCAGGAGCGGCGATAATGGTTAAGCTGAAAAAATGACCAAGAGAGAAACCAGGATTTGCAGAGAGATAGAGAGAGATAGTGAGAGGGGGTGGAAAGAGTGGGAGGTGAACAGAAAAGAAGATGGCAAGGGCAACAATCATACACACAACTTGGTAATAATGGCACGATGGTGCGTATAGATCATGGATCACGATGATATGATGGTGATGATGAAGGAAAGGAACGTCGAAGTAAATAAATAAATAAATAAATGGTTGTCGTTCCGTTTTCTTCACTTTATTCCTCTTCATTTGCTCATTATGTCATTATATTTTACTTTTTATTAGATGTTATTATGAGTACAGACGATGCTATGCCGAATTTTACGACTTTTTGTGTGCATGTAGGCATGTCTGCATGTTCTGTGGGTACATGGTAGAATCGTTAGTTACTCCTCGGGATCGCATGATGACGACAGAGAACAAAGCACAGCAAAAATCTGTTGAGTTTGACTGTAATAAATAAATGCGCTGAGACCATGAGTGGGTAAACGACTAATCAGGTTACTTAGCGTGCAAAGGGGTCAGAACTCGGAACAGCAAGACAACAACAAACAAAAGATAGATGCAGCATCAGCAGCATATTGCACTGTGTTAAAATAGCAACAGTGAAAATTGCATCCAAGCATTGCCGCATATCAGTGAGCAGTTGTAGTAGCAAATAGGATAATAAGTACATATAATGAGACTATGTAACTGATTTCGTTTTCCATTTCTATTATCATTACCAGCATCATGAATCATGCGATGCATCATCGTTATTGTGTCCGTTTTTATGTTTTATTTTCTTTCTGGCCATGAAAATCCTTGTTTTTTTGTGAAACAAAACAGCGTTCACCGTAGCGCAAATCAAAAAGCCAACTTGAACTTGTGTACGTTATCTGAAAAACTACTTTAAAAAATGCTAGCGTACAGGCTTCTATTCTCCGGCCAATCTGCACAATCTTGCCGTTTCCTGTGGAAAACCATTGCAGGGAGGCAGTGTTGTCGTAAATGCGTGGTGTAAGTGAGGTATAACGAGTTACCGAGCTGCCGTTCACTACTTAACTATGCTTTAACTTCTTAAAACATTTTGCTGTCTAATATGCTAGAAAAACATGGTAGTACATAAAAGCGAAAATATGTATTGTTCACAACTTTTGCATTATGTTTTTGCTATTTTGCAGTTTTTTCCTGTTTTCACGAAAAAGACTGACCATCTCCTACAACATACATATTACAACATAGTTGAAGTTTGAATCCATTAAATTACTGCATTCACCTCTTCACTACACATCTGTTCTTACATTTTGTGCGCACTTCTGCATACATTATGACTACTGCTGAGTGTGTGTGTGTCTGTGAAAGTTGTTTGTATTATGCGATGCATCCCTACACACCCACTCGCACTTATTTTTTCAGACAAGTACCAAGTCTGCTACGTCGAAGTATATCACCAGCGCATTGCTTTGATGCCGTCAAAACACGTAGTGCACAAGTATGTACCAATTTCATTTGAAACAAAGGTGGTCAAATGGAATCAAACTAGTACCCAGTTTGTACGTTCAAGGCACAAAGTCAACTGGTAAACTTTTATGGCATTTTTGACACTTGCATGTAAAATTGGGAACAGTCTCAAGTAGCCCCGCAATCGACTTTCCTGGTTATAATGCTGTTTGCTAAATTATAAGCAAATTAAAAAATACACTGAATAACTATTCTTAGTTTTAAGTGAGTAGTTTAGAATATTCTAGCTAAAGTTATCAAAAACAGACAGACGGACAACGAAATTCACACATCAAAACCATTATAGTACATGGTAGTATTGTATAGCTGAAAATAATAAATTTAATTTATAGTGGCATTAGTCGTGGTTGGTAGCTTGTACGTCAATATTTTGCAAAAGGAAATTGTGTCTGTTTATTTTTTTAAATTTATGTACGGTTGCTCCAACTTTTTTGTTGCAGTTTAACTGGCAACTTTTTTTTATTAGCACAGTGCACTCGTCGTACCATAAGAGAAATGCATTAGCATGCTATTTTAATGCACCACATACAAAATGCATTGCATTTTTGTTGCATACTAGGGTGGAAAAAAAATCCATTGTATATGCAATTTTTTTACCAGTAAAAATTTCAACTTGATATCACGTTCACAATTATACTCGCTTTCCTTCCAAGGGCAGAACTCTTGTTCATTTACTCCTACAGCCTTTCCTTCAAGCTAAAAATTATTCCATTTGTCCCCACATTTTGATTCCTTCTAATATCACCATCACGTCGAGTCTTACCCCTACCATAATATCTTATGTGTCTCCATCAGGTTTTATGCTTCAAATACAGGATATCATAATGCAGTAAAACAGAAGAAAATGATGATTACCTGCGTTCACCCATAAACGAATGTACCGTACTCAGATTTTTGATGCCTGCAGTGATGATACGCTCCTGCTACTTAGTGATCACCACGTTAATAGCAACGATAATAATGCTCATCATCATGATTTTAATGACAGTGATGGGTTCGCTTGCTGTTCGGTCGGGCGGTGAGGATGATGTTGAGGAGGTGGATGACGTGTCATGGCAAAAGTCAAAGCATCAATAAATATTGTTACAGTTTGGCGCATTTGTTACTTGCGCATCTAAAACATGTACAACAACAATATCAGACCGTCGCTTGCTATTTGTTGTCTTTATCATTTTCAGCATCTTTACATTTTTAGCAGAAACAAAGTTAGGCTGGCTTCATTATGGAACTGCTGAGCAACTCGGTTGGAAATGAATGAATAGGAAAGTATTATAAAATGTACATGTACACGTATTCGTAACGTGTTGACTGGATTCGGTTGAGCTGCTGGAGAAAATCAGTCGCCCTTGAAAAATTTATGACTTCTAATGCCAAACGGAAATTACGTCAAAAACCAGAGAGAGAGAGAGAGAGAGAGAGAGAGAGAGAAATGCAAGTAAAACTTAGCATCTTTTTGTTCTTGTTCTAGTATGTTGAAGTTTGTATGTAGGAAAACTTATAACGTCCGCAGTTAGTGTTGTATGTACATATTCGTGAGGGATGTGTAATTTCTTTATGGTGAATGGGATATGCACATAATCATTATCATCGTCATCATCTCTCAGTGTAACATGCTGTAATTCAAGACATGTTCGTACGGGCGGATATAAAATTGAAAGAATGAAAATTGGTGGTGGGTGAAGTGCCGTGATGGGATGCTTGCTTGCTGCTCACCATCAACATTATTATCTCTTTATCTGTATCAGCACGGCATACACACTGTCCGACCAACCGTGTACACGAATACCGACTTAAATATGTAATAAGTTATGGAATTTTCTTGTACGTTTCTACCTCTGTCGATATCGATGAGAAAAAGAGAATGATCTTAATGATGATGACCAAAGATAAGACCCACATGAATGCATGTGGGCAGCTAAAAATATATTTTACTTTACATACATGTTCCCCAGACTTTCATGCATTAGCAATTTTTCGGCATTGTAGATACCTACGTAACACATCATAAAAAAGAAAAAAAACAGAAAGGTACTCTCTTATTATTACTTAGCTTAGCTGTGTAACATAGCCCATGTAAAATGTGCAACCCTTTAATCACTCTTGTCGTTTTACGATCGTCAAACTACTTGCTTAAAATCGCATCGTAAAAGTCGTAATCGGTGTTTACCAAAAAAGTGACTGTCGGGCAACGCAACGCGCACCTCCAAGCATTTTTTGCAGTAAAACACTTTCCACAAGCTATCGTACCCAATACCCAATTCCCATACAGGTTTGGTGGGAAGGGATGAACCCAGTCTCTACAAAACGCAACAACGAACGGCCATCCAGCGACACCACGACGACCACGCCACAAAGCACGGAGAAATTTACCCTTTTTAATCAGTATTTTCCGTTTGGTGTTTTCCCTTTCTTATCATCATCAATACCTGAACGAGTGATGTGTGTGTGTGCGTTGGTGGAATGAGCAAGTCAAGTAACTTGATCCCGTCCGTCGTCTTGTTTCTTTTGTTTTTGTTCCGTGCCTCCGTGTACACATGCATTTACAACAAGGCGCAGCAGTTCAATTGTTGCCTGCCACGACTCCCAGCAAAATATTATGCACACCTATTTATTATGTAGACGGTGGTGTGCATATTATCAAGCGTATTTTCAAACGCTATTATCGAAGGAGCGACGACGGGAACACACGTAATTTCCTCGCTTGGTCGATCCTCACATCTTCAGGCTTGGATTGGCAAGCAGAAGAAAAAAGAAAAGGAGCAACGCAACAACAAATACGTAACTGGGCTATAACAACAGCGCAGCAGCAAGAGCAGCACTCTAATATCTGTATCACTTAACTGGCTTCTTCAATTCAACTGCTGGGTTTAGTAAAGGTATTTTCTTGAAAACCTGTAACATGCATAATAATAAATAATGATGTGGATGGATTCTACCTTCCTGTCGAGCTTCTTTATTCCTCACTCCACTACATATATATATACATAAAGGCAGGCAACTGCGTAGCAAATATATATTTTTTAGCAATGCAATGAGAAGACAGATGAAGAGAGAAAGAGAGCGGTATGTAGGCAGATACGAGCAAAATAGAACGCCACATGCGCGATAATATCAAACAGGAATATTGGGACTGCTTATTGAACAGTATTGCCTGCCCTCCACATCATCATCATCACTCGACGAGGATGAGCAGATGATGAGAATAAAAGGAGGAGGTGGTAACTGGGAAGGAGTAAAAAACGCACATAGCGTTGGAGTTTTTTCTTCTCTCTTCTCTTTCCCTTGCCTACAAATCTGATGAAGATGGTAAACAATGGCGTAATAATTCTTATATTCGTCACGGAGCATTACTATTAGCACTTGGGATTTTTTTACAACATTGCTTTTTCTGCTGCTGTTGATGAGGGATGATCTGTTCAATAACCAAAGTATAATCTTTTTTCGACGTTTCAACATACATCGCGCATCGTACATCGACAAAGAGCCCAAAAAAACAAATTCCTTTCGTTTTTCTCTCTCTTGTATTCTCACTTATTCCGGACGGATATTTAATATGTTTAATCGATTCAGAGTCAGTCGTCACATAGACGTAAATAGAATAATATACAGTTATAATGAAATGATAATAGGTAGTAATAGTCAAGTTTAGCCAGAGAAAACCATGATTCGTTCGTACGATCTCTGTCGTGACCGTTGAATTGGTAGTGGTGGTGGAACAAAGTAAAATAGACAAGCGTTAAACACTCCAGTAAAAGAAGTTTTCAAAAAAATTGAAAGGAGAATTGATGCGTGTATTATGCATTTTTTCTAAAGAAACGTGGATGAAAAGGAACAGATTGGAATTAAAAGAAGAGGAAGGGTTGCTGGCTGACTGCTGCTGCGGCTGTACTGTTGCTCTTTTCAATGAGTGAGTTCTTCATCTATTATGCAATCACTCAGACTCTTTCCCTTTTCATCGTCCTCTTCTACAACAATATGCCCATATTATATTTTACTTTTCGTAGTGTATTGACAATAAATATGATGGTGGTGGTGGGGGTAATTGTGATTGCAGAAGAAAAAGGGGTTGACTTGACTTGCTCTTCTTTTTTGTTCCTGCACAGCAAAACGTAGCAGTGTTGCTCTGCAGATGAACATTTTCTTTGTACGTTTCTTTTTATAGTCTTTCAAAATCCAGCAAACATTCATCAATTATTATTATTATTATTTGTTTGTAAAGACGAGGAAGGAAACCCGCATGATGGGAGTTGTGATGTAGGTATTTAGACAAGACAGATTTGTTTGACGACGACGACAATGATGATGGTGATGACTCCCTTGCTTGTTTTTCTATCATCATCGTTAATCATATACACTCCACAACCACCACCGCCATCACTACTTTACTACTGGCGTTTTTCATTCAAGTGACTCTTGTCTCGATTTTCACCTCCATTGACGAAACGTATAACTGCTCCTGCTGCTACTTGAACGAAAAGGGTTAGAGAGGAAAATTTCCAGCGCTTCCACCACCACTGTCCTGTTAATTGGACAGTAATGATGTGAATGAATCATATCTGATTTCCTTTCGTTGCTCGTCTACCTTTCTCGTCGTGCGTTATGCGATGTCCAAGAGTAATCATCACGGACAACCAAGTTGCTCTTGACTTTTCGTGCTTACTCGTAGTAGCCAACAAGACAAGCCTTCTAGACTCGACGTTATTATGATTTAAAAGTACTCGATTAAAACATTCTCCTTCACACTAACAACTTACCTGGGCCACTTCTCCAAACTTGTACTTTATGCCCCTTGTTTGTTTTCCATTATATTTACTTACTGATTTTTTTACTGATGCAGAGAGGAATAGGTAGGACAAGAGAGGAAAAAACTGCTTTTTGAAGTCAATATTTATTTGTTAACTTTTGATATGTTACGCAAGCATTCATTCAGATATGTACATTCGTTGATGTTTCCATATTTGTTATTACTTGTTTTTTTCTTGTTTATCTTCTATAAATACATTAGATACACTGATCACGATCATCACGCAGTTTTTTCCTCCCTTTGTCTATCGGAGTCAATACATGTCAGTCATAAGTGAAAATCGGTATAAATATATTATGTACACCGTGACATGACAGACGGACCATGACCAATTTGAACATGCGTGCTATATTACTGTCAAGAACGGGTATGGCATTCACGTTTCTTTCGTACAGCACAGAAGTCCAGCAAAATCCTTTCATTTGCCTGCTGTCAATAACAGAAAAAATAACTGTCGATAAAAAACCACGATAAAAAAAACTACAAAGCTGTCTATAAATTGCGTTAAGTATAATCATTATTACTGAGAGCCTAAAATGAAACAAAAATATGATAAAGTTGGTGAAGCTTTGACGTTGGATTGTTGTTGTTACCACAACAGTTTTGTGCCACTCGAGAGGCAGATGTTGTTCTACCAACACCCGAAAACGTCGGCAAGATAATATGTTTTTTAGTAAAGAAATTAATGTATAATAAGCTTGCATTATATATGTACACATGCAAATGATGAACAATGATGACCGTCAAAACAGGATTTTATGAAAATGTATTGAACCAAAAAAATTGCTCTACTAATTTGTAATATGCCAAGTTATAGAACACACCTCTAAATAGCCAGTGATCGTCATATTTTTTTTTGTTTTTTATGGTTAATAACATTACCTAATGTCAATTCATATTTGTACTTCACTTTCATGTAGTACAACAGTTAAGTAGATGGGCTGTGGGCGGGCGGTGAATGCCTACGTCCGGACATTCTAATAAACAAATTAAGTCCACTTTTTTCAAGAAGAAGATGATGATGCATAATTGTTTCTTGCAAGCCGATGCTGTGTTCTGCTTGCTCGTTGTACTCATTTTTTTCTACTCTCTAGTTACCCACAGTACAGTACAGATTAGATGCTTAATAAGCATTGCTTATGTTGCGGCTTTCATTGCATTGTGTTGACGACCATGTGATGATGATAAACTGCCACATTTCAGCCTGCTGTTGTTGTTACTCTTCCTTCTCCACTCTTCGGTTTTACTGGTACATACCTATTATAAATACAACAAGTATTGAAGTTACTTGCATACAGAAACGCAACAAAGTCAGGAATAAAGTGAACGCTCTGCGTCTTCTCTCCCGCTGTTCTCAATAGCTCCATAAATCCATCCGGTTCTTTTTATATTTTTTACAAAGCAGCTATTTTATTTATTTATTGGTTTCTTATCCTAAGCAACACCAAGCTACACGTTTAGAGTCAGCGGCATAAGTAGTAATGATAATAATAATAATAATAATAAGCTACGTTACACAATATCCTGTCCAAAACCATTTGTAACTTGTGGAGTTGATCATTTTTATTATTTATCAGGATTATTTATCAAACTAAAAAAAACCACCATCATCATCCACGTAATCAGCAGTAACAGGGACATATTTAGCAGGGAGCACAAGGAAATCGACAGGAACAGAAAAGGCATGTATTATTTTTATTGTTATTATTATTATTTTCTGACAGAATTTCTCATCCATTCTTTAAATTCTCTTGATCAGGAGGATGATTCCGATGGGCAAGCTTGAAGCACGAACTTACTTTTTTTTAGTTCCCATTCTGTTTTTTTTTGCGATTTCATCCGTTGATAAGCATATGTCCACAAAAAAGTCATAAAGTTGTATAGGTAAAGGTTCGTGTATTACACATTATACAAGTATTCCTCAGTAGTTATGCGCAAGTTGTATGTGTGTGTGTATGTGAGGTGACTACATTTTTAATACTGCCAGCAAAAACGAAACCCTTTACGAATCATGCCACCAAATTTCGTCCATTTGGGTGACTGTATCGAATTCAAGCAAGTGCAGTTCACGAGAAAAGGAGACATTATAGACAGACGAGCCAAAGTGAGCTTGTTTATATGTGCCCAGTAGTAGACTGGCATGTAACTATAAAAACATGAACATACTTGTTAAAAGGAGGAAATGCTAACCCCATTAATTTACAATGAACCATACCTTTTTATGTACCTTGGGAAGGACATGATATATATTTATTTTTAAAATTTGGTACGTAACCTAACCTAGGCGTACATTGGTCGAGTATACTTTCCGTTTTCCATTTAGTTTTGCGTTTTTGCTGTAGTTAGGACTAGGTCTTGGATTTGCATGCAAATCAAAAATAACAGCGAAAGCGTTTATTTCAAGCATAAGCTGTTATGGGAGGAGACATCCCTTGTTGTTATTGTTATTACTTCATAACACTGCCATAAATTAATCAGCAATTTGTGCCGGTTCCAGAAAATGCATCAAAATCCTCTTCTGAAACCAATTGATATAAATAATTCATGCACACACAGACATACAAACACCAGAGTTCAGTAGTGTGTGGTGATCTTTGATTTGAACAACTACATTAATACATAATTTATGCACTATATATTTAATATATGTATGTATATATTGGTTTAATTTTCTTACATTTTCCCTGATACACTTTCCACCCTTTGCACTTCATTTAAACACGAACATAAAAATAAACAAAAATCGAACATCTCATCGTATCACTATGCATCATCTGATATCGTTTACATAATAAATAGGATAATCTTGTTATTCACACTCACATTACTCAAAGGAATTATAAAAAAGGATGTATGCACATCTGTATTAATATTCCGCTAATATTACTAACAAGGAGAACGACGTCGTAAGTTCTTACCTCTGTCTTTTTTCTCGTAGTTCAAATCTGGTACATGTGTATTTTCTCCCTGGAATTTTTCCTAGTATCAAGCAGAAAGCAACAGTTTTACAAGCAAGGAGAAACGGCAACGAAAAAAGAGAGACACATCGAAAGAGATCAAAAGGAAATACACACTCATCATTCTTTTTGGTATTTATGGCTTTTCTCTGCAAGATTTGTTTCTGTCGATGTATTTACAAAGTTTTGTAGGATGACGGTGACAACGACACGATATAGCTATCACTGTCTCCCATCCTCTCTCATCCTTTGCTACGCTCTGTGCTTTTTTAAAAAAGCAACAGTTCAATACCCATTCTCTCTGTATAATAATCTCTTTTTTTTGTCTGGAAAATGATATGCATGCATGATGCATCTAGGTACATGCGACGTGCATGCATATTTTTCGTAAGTGTTTTTCTGTGATTAAATAAGGCATTTTTCGTAGACATCCTGGCTCCGCTCATCTCTTTCTCTATGTTTGCTTCTTTGGTTTCGCTCGGATAGAGATTTCTACAAACAAGTTCTTTTTTAGGAGTTAACGGGAAAAGAGCAGAAAGGATTGAAAAGTTATATTTTGTATCGGAACTCTATCGAACGGAAAGGAAAAAAAGAGGGAGAAACTAGTGGATATGTATGGATGGGTGCGTAATCGCTTCCTTCTTGTTTAACCAATTTTGTCCCCTTCTGGATTTCCATAGTAAAATTCAATACATTTTATCTCACTCTCTCTCTCTCTCTCTGTCACCCGTAAATAATAGCACGTTAGAAAGTTAAAAGTGGTAAAAATAAAGGCGCGTAAAAAGTAACATTATTTGACATTTCTCTACTACTCACGGTTAGACTACACGCAATCTTTGTTGCGATTGCGACAAAGTTCCCTAACTTTGTCGCTGTTATCATCATCGCCACGTAAAGATACAACAGGGCTGATAATCTACATGTAATAGACAATAGTATACGAATAGACGTATACGTATACATACATGTAGTTATGTAATGTTCTTTTATGTAGGCATTTGTCTTCGTTTCACGTTCCAATTTCCTCTTCTTCCCGTTTCCAAATGTGCCTAACTAATGGAACATTTTGTGACTTTGTTTGGATGACGGCGAGGATGGAAAAGGTGAAGGAGTGGAGAAGGGAGGAAAAGACACACACATGTACAAATTCAATCGTGGCAAATAAGCAATTTGAAGTCGTGATAGTTCTTTGTTATTGTCGTTACAAATATATGTACATTGCACATTTGCTAGTTTGTGTTTGAGACTGAGGATGAGACATAAAGGCCCGACTGTACTATATTTATTATACTTGCTGCTGGTGTAGTTCCAAGAAAGAGACCAGGGTAGAATAGGAATGAAATGTGGTTATAATATGCATTTATTATCTATCACAAGATATGTATATAATAATAAACAACTTATACCACATTATATATTATTGGTGGATTGGTGGCAGATATTTTTGGTGTGGAACAAATTAGTGGAGACAGTCGCCAAAATTTACAGTCGATTGACACGTATGTTAGTATCCGTTAAAAAAATCCCGGTATAAGACACCAATGCAACATTGAAGTATGCCAATGCTTACTATAAGAGAAACGGCAAAGATGCATGGCACACAGAGAAGTCTTAATTGCGCTACAAGTGCGAACCATGAGGTGATGATGATGTTCATGATTATCGCTCTGTGCTTTTGCCGATTAACGTGTTCCTCCTCTTCTGTATCTGGTAGGGTTTTTCTCTTCTGTAGGATTGTCAAAACAGGCAGTCCGTCATTCGGTATATTCGAGTCATTTGTGTTTTTATTTGCTAGTATCTAAAACTCATCGTCGTGTATACTTGACTTATTTCAAGTTTTTTGCGAAAAAGTCGATAAACAGAACAGACACTAAAATCGTCGAAATATCTAATAGACGTATAATTAGTTTGCAGATTTCTTTGCCGTTTCTGTCTTCTATTTTATTTTAACCATTCACTTGTTACTCGAATGAGTGGCGAGGGACATCATCATCATTCCAGGATAAAATTCGACACTGTCGTGTACCTAGAAGCATAGGTTGTAATACAGGAAAGAGTTGCATAATAATAATTGCCATTCTATTCGGCTGATCATCGACATCATTTTCAGTTAGTGAGAACGCCTGCCCCCACTTCTTCTGTTCTTCTTCTCTGAAAACCAAGAAGGAGGGTTTTGGTATGCCAATTAAGAGTCAAGTAGAAAGACGACGAAGAAGTAAAAAAAAGAAATGAGATGATGTTTTATTTTTTCGGCTGCTGTTATGTATCAGTCACTCACTATCTATCTATCTATCTAAAAACCAGTATGTATCACATATCGCATTGAACATTATTATTACATACCGATAGATAGTAAGAGGGAGAGACTATTTAATGGTAAAATGTTGCACGGTACGACGCACAGTCAAATAAATGGAACCGTTGGCTTGTGATCTTGTTTGTTGTCGGCGGCACTATCACTATCAACTCCATTCCAATGTACTCAATAATTATTAGTCGTGTACAGCAGTAGTAACAACAGCAATACTAGTACTCTTTCTCTTTCTTTTTACTGCTAGTACAACTTATTCCTCTATTATTCTCTCTTTTTGAGTCTTTGAAAGATTATTCAAAAGCTAACCTCTAAAGTATCCAGATGTTCTGAATCTTGTGAATAAATAGCTATTTGATGTCGACATGGATATGTATTTATAGATTTGAAACAATTTTTCCTCCTCTCTCTCTCTCTCTCTCTTCACTCCTCTCGTTTCTTCTTGTTCTTCTTCACCGTCGTCTCGTTTTCATCTGTGGCCTCTCTATCTATCTATTTGTTTGCCTGAGTGTCGCCCTCAAAATCGTCTTTGTCAATCCATTTCTCTATTAAAGCACACACTTCTTGCATTTCGTTCTCCTCCTCCTGAGCCACCACTACCACCACCACTATCTTTAACTAATAATCTATGCAAAAAATGGCGACAGATAATAATGATATGAATTTATTGGCTATGGCAAAAATATAATAGTAGTGCAGCGGCAGCCGTACATCTTCCTTCACTATCTACATCCATATCCCAAACCGGGAACGTTATTGCTTTGTTGCATATTTTTCGCTGTGTGAGCTGATTTCACGACATCATGAAATTGAATTAGATTTGTATAAAAAATACAAAACAACAACAACGACAAAACTGAAGTGATGTTGTTTGGCTGATAATATGTGATGTCTCTTTTGTGGTTTCGTCTCAATAATACACACATAAATATATCTGTTTCACACGACACACAATCACGTAAATGAATGCAGATGTTGTGCTCTTTTCTTCTCCTTCCCTCCACATATACCTACGTACAAATAATTGGTAGTTATTTACTAGACACGAGGGACATGATCGTCATGATTATTTCTCTCTACTGCTGTTGCACCGCCGTCGCCCCTGTTACTTACTTTTCACTCTTTCCATATTACATAATACACTTCATCTATCTACCAAAGACAGACGCTGTTTTTCTGTTTCTTTCCCTTCGTCATCTGAAAGTTATGTCTGCAGAAATTCCTTTTTTCATCAGCATCATCGTCGCGTCATCATTATCAACAGCATCCACCTTCTTGTCCTCACTGCTAATAGGAGAGGTACATAGACAAACAAGAAATCACAATGAAAAATCAGTTTCTCTGATTTCCAATGGCTTTCCAATGTAGATTGTAGGTCTACACGGTACAGATTTATGTTGAGCAGAACTTCCATTCACATCTTCCGTCTCCTGCCTTGCACTATAATATGCCCCCTTAATAGAGCACTGCCAATGCAGCTTTCGGTTAGCGTTCCAAAGAAACAAGACATGCTTCCTTGTCGTGAAGGCAGATTAATTTTGCTGTATCACATCATCAGTAAGTAATCTTTCATTGAATTGAAAGAAATATGCATATTTTCTGAGGAAGGGGCAATAAGCTGTTGCAAATTTTTATTTTTATGTGATTGTATCACTGAGATGGAATGATTTTGGCAGTGGAGGAAAGAGAGTGAGAGAGAACGTGCTGCGAACGTTTTCTAAGACTACCCCTCCATTTCTTTATTTATTCTGCCTCTTTGTGTGCCATACATCATCATCATCTTGATCATCGCCGTTATGCCTTTTGCAATAAATTTGTTAGCTCCTTGTTGTTCTTTATTCGTGGGGAGAGTCAATAATAGAATACTAATTATTTCCATCCAACAACAAGAAGCATTCCTTTTGATCATGTCCTCCTGCTCGACAGATCATGATCAAGTGAGCTACTGCAAGCCGATTGTGTACGCTTTTTTCTTTTCGCTCCCTCACTTTCTAGCTTGCTCGCAGATTTCAACGAAAAGAAATACCAACTCTTTCTCTTCAGTGAGCAATGAACCTATATAATATTCAAGTATATCAGGCAAGATATTATTATAAACTCTCCTTCCTACCTACACAGATGTACACAAGTATGATCAGAAGAATCATGGTGATGTTGATGACATAATGAATGGACAGATGTTTACCATTCTCTGTGCTCACTTGTGAAGAAAGTAGGTAGATAGAAAATGCATAAAAATAATTAAGACGTTTTCTGTTGATCCACATGCTTTCCTGACTATTTGTAAACGCAAAAATATTTATTATGATCCTCATCATTATCATCATCATCGTCATCGCATGAATCTGCATAGCAAATATTATCAAGCTCGCACAATTACTCTAGGCAATTATTATCATAGTATCAAAATGTGTGCCATTAGTAATCCTGTCTTGCTGCCATGTTGTCCTAAACTGCACTCCACTGTTTATACTCTGTCTGATCAAAACCCGTTGTTTCAGACAAGAATAGCAGTAATATGACTATGACGAAGATGACGCTAGTAGTAGTGGCAGTATTAGTGGTGATGGTGTGTGGTTTATGCTGATCAAGTGATCATGTTGCCTTGCCTCGACCAGCCCAGAAGTACACACAACCGACAGACTACTCAAATATTTCAAATGAAATAACTGTCGTCAATTTTTCCTTGTCAAGGAAGAACAAAGACTTCACTGTTTTGATCCTATTATTACTACAACCGCCGCCACCACTAATACTAATACAAGTTGTATTCCAACAAAGTTTAGTGCTGCTGCTGTTGCTGATGATGATGATGGGTTGGTGGGGATGGTGTTGTTGGCTTGTGTCGCCGTTGTCGTCGTCGATTTCTTTCAATGATGGTGATCATGGCAAGCACCACAATAACTCTATAATGACGATGGCGTGGCAACTCTTTCTCTTTTTAATTTTTTATACTCATCGTTCTGTTATAATAACCTCCACCGTATCGTCACCCCAAAAATACATAAACACACACAGATGTATAATAGCTCACATTTATAATTGATATTGTAAAGCTGTTTTTGATTACACCATTGGCATTACAATCATCATTAGCATTTTTGATGTCATATGTCTCCTCCGAAGAAAATGTGTCTCGATTAAAAGGAAGAAAAGCACATTAAAGGACAATTGTGCCACTGTTGCTGTGTTGAGAATTTGAGATCCACTCTAAAAGAACATCTGCGTTCTCGTGTAATTGTAAGTAATAATAGTNAAAAGAACATCTGCGTTCTCGTGTAATTGTAAGTAATAATAGTTGGTTGATTTGATAAAAATGACGATCTCTATCTTTACTCATTGAACACTGCTGCCGGGAGATGGAAACAGCTCACTACGAGTAAAAGCTGTCGGTATTCAAGTTGTTGATTGGAGTGGCGGACGAAAGGTATTCGGAAGTGGAAAAAAATTGTGTTTTTGCGTTGTTGTTTTTTCTTTTAGATACGTTGCTTAAGAGTTTAAAGGCGTATTTCAAAACATTTTCAAATAAATACATTCCAGGCATATTACAATGCCTATTTCTTTCTCTTTCAACTCTCAAACTTGCCATCCGTTTATCGAAGCCCCGTTTAGAAAAATAAACAGCTAAAGTGCTTTTTTCTTTCTCTTATTGAAACAGAAAAATGCGGGTTGCGGGTTGTGGCGCAGCGTATTACATTTTTTGTTGCTCTGAAATAATATTATTTATAGACAGGACGTGATTGAAAGATTTTCTATGTCTTCCATGTTTTACAGTCGGTGCTGTTTATCAATGAAGTGTACATGGTTGTTCTAGTGAAATGAAAAGATGCGACACTATAAAAACCTCACTATATTATGACCACACACTACACAGACATGGTACTACTGTGTCTTACACATACACAATGCATTATGATCACAACGACGACACGAAAGTGATTGTGATGGGATGTGCTATTTTTTGGCTTTCAGTCCATTTCATTTTTGCAAGCATAAATACTCCATCTACTGAGGTAACCATCTATTCTGCGCCGATTAGATAGACTTCATCGCACTCACAATGTATCCTCTCGTATGAATGCTGAAACAACTTGCAAACATGATTCGCATGAAAATTCGAATAATTTTTGTAGAGCATAATCATCATCATGATCAGTGTAAAAACACATTTAACCACCTATATCGCGCGAGATCGGCTTCCCTGTGTGTGTGTGGAGCTCTCTTTCTATCAGTGCTAATTCCTGTTTGTAATCGTGTTACGATCAGCAATAAAATATACGGTCTTGATGACATGTGGATTGGGTTGAATATAAAAAAGCGCAACCCTGGACGTATCATAATAAAAATAATAATCATATACTAATATTAATAGTAATAAATAAATATGCTGCTCATGATTCTCCTGTTACTTCTTTTATAATTTATAAATTTAGCCGAAACGTCGGTACACCTTTTTTTTTAAAGTAAAAAATATTTTATTGTACAGTTTGCTGGTAATATATACCTACCTACAGCACACTACTTTCCATTATAACAAATGCACAACGTGTGTCGTGTATTTGATTTTTTCTGCCTATGTTTTCAGTAGTATTATGTAGAAAAAGTTGTGATTGTGATAGATAACTTGTGTTCATTCATATGAAGGGCATGGCATTACATGACACGTACAGGCCATTACTGCTTCACTGGCTGAATAAAGAGACTGACTGAGTGAGTGAGATTTTTGGCAAAAGGGTTGAAAATAAAGTGTAGAGGCGGACCGATTAACTCAAGTGTATAGTGGCAGTTAATGTTTCTCCTTCTTCGTCGTCACTCACTCACTCATTCCTTTTATCAGAATAGAGGAGAGAAGACGAAGAAATTTCACAGGAAGATTACATGCAGACACACGGGAATTATAGAGACATATGTAAATACATGGGTGTAGAGAGAGAGTATATTATGTAGAGATGCAGATTTGACTGTGTACTAGGAATATCAGTACAGTTCTCTTTGTGACATTTTTCTCTCTTTTCCTCTCCTCCGACCTAATACTACTACTAACTCCCATGCTTTGCAAATGATGATGGCATCGTCTTAAAAAAACGACGTTTTTATCCCGCTTCTTCAGCTGTTTCTCTGCGTTTTCCTACGAATCTTCTTCATCTTACGTGGTCGCTTTCACGGAAAGTGACTTTTGGCGTCTTGTCACATTGTCGACTTGAGTGATAATGAGCTCAAGGAACACCATTCTCTATTATGGACAATTTGCACATTGAGGAAAGATTTCGATTACGGTTGTTCATCCTTTCCCGTTCTATCATGACGGACGATGTTGCTAAAATGTGTTTAAAAAATTAAGAAAGATCCCAAAAAAAACAGTTTTTTAATTTCTTTCTATTTTTCCTTCTCCCTCAATTTATTCAATTTTGTTGTCGGGTTTTGGTGATGGTAAATAGCTTGTTTTTATATTGTGGAAATGCTGCTGCTGTGGTGATGTTGGCCAATATGCGCCAAAAGGAGATGTTTACTTTTCCGTCAGATCGTTTGCAGGCTGTCAATTTATCTTGACGCTTTCGTGCATGTACAACGCCACCACCACCACCAAAACATCATCACGAGAGACGATGGAAAGAAAGGGTATATAAATGATGATTACGATAAACGTCATCAGCCAGCACATCAACAGGAGGAAAAAATCGGTTTAAGGCCATCGAAAATCTCTGGCAAAAATGAAACTGTCTGGGTATTTCGCTATCACTGCATGCATTAGCGTTCAAGCTCCATTCGGTCAGTTAGTATCCTCTCATCAGTACCACTTTACATCATCACCATTTCAAATCTCATCTCAAACTCAGCTAAAAAAGCACAAAGTCAATCAGAAAAATTCTTTCTACAGAGACTAACCCGTTGTTAGAATGTTGTTCTTCTGCTGTCTTTTAGGATCGTTTTTTCTTGTTTTCGTGACCATTATTGCAGCACCATACGTCCTACCGGTATGGTTATGTCTGCCATTCCATTTTATTTGCTTAAAAAGTCATTAATTATTATAATAATAATTTATGAAACAACAAGTTACCAGATTAAAATTACTGTGTGCACAAGCCACTTGAAGAATATCTCGTCATCGACAAAAAAAACGGTGTTGGTTTTACTTTCATTCATTGCATCTAACATTTAAAGAACGCCAAGTAAAATAATATTTTACTTGTCTCTGTGACGATGTTGATTTTCCTGGTAAACAAAAAAATTTACGTACGTACTCGCAGTGGCGCTATCTACGATAAAAATGACTCTTTAAACGGTTTTTTACTATTTGTTTTAGAAAGAAGCACAAGCATCTCGTGTTATTATTATTGCTACATGACTTGATGAACTACACCCAGGAGAGAACAATCTATGCAAGAGGGAAAGAGAGATTCACAAGCTGCGATCATGATCCTGACATGAACATGCATTTAGCCGACTTTTATTGCTCATTGCTCACATCACCTTTATCACTGTTTGGGTTTTTTTCCTGAACGAAAGAAAATAAAAACGGTTCTTCTAATAAACTAAATGCAGGCGAACCCTCGTCGCCGCAGCAGCAAACGCCTCATCACCATCAATCGAGTTTTTTCTCCATAAAACAGAAACAGATTGGATTTGATTCCTTCATAGAATAACACGATATTCATGCCGCGTGTGTCTGCAAGTACAAAAAGGCACTTTGATAAAATGCAGGAAAAAAACTATAAATGTAGCAGTATTCGGGTGTGTGGTTAGTGTTTCCACTGCTGCTCATAGTGATAACTGCTGTTGATGATGATGATACATGATGATGCTCTTGTTCGGATAAAATATGTAGGCTCATTGATGTAACAAATAGTAGCAACTTTTCAAACAGGCCCACAAGCTGATAACGTTTGATCGTGCTACCATATTTTTTTTACCGAGTTTGACTTGATCGAACAAATGAATGGTGCCAAGGAACAAAAAAATAAACGCAGGAAAGAAGGAAATAAATACGCTAAGGAGAAAAGGTAAATAATGCTAAAAGAAACGCGGATGAGGAATTTATTGGTTTCTCAACATATATTTCTGCCATTTTGTTGCTACATTCACATCACAGTGTTAAACCTCCCATAAACAGTAGTAGCTGAAAAAAATGCATGAAAATATATGCATAATTTAGGGCATACTTGATACCAACAAAAAAAACGTAAGAAAAATACGCTTTTAAAAAGTGTACAAATCGTTTATTATAAAATCATTTCAGTTTCCTCATGTTTCTTACGAAATCAAGAAAACTACTAGTAGATGGTTTATCGTACGAGAAGAAAAGCAAGGAGGAGGAAACTTTAAGTAGTAGTGGTGATTAAGGTGATAAGCGTGTATGTACTAATAATAATTACTAATATCATTATCACCGGGCAACAATACTGTAGACATTTAGTAAATGCTGAAAAGAGCAGAGAGGCTGCAGTAGAAGAAGCAACAGCAGCATCAGACAAGGTAGTAGATAGAGATCGCTTTATTTTTTTCTCACTTTTAAAAGCAATAATTTTATTTTACTTTTCTCAAGTTAAAATGCTCTTCAACAAAACATCTTCGTTTTGTATGGCATGATGTTTTATCGCTTTACAAGATACCCATTTATAGATTATCGTTACTTTACTACCAACTACGACTAAAAGGCTAGTACAATACATCTAGGTACCTATCTACTACACCTCCAACAGCAGGCCTTCGTAACTATTGTACAATATATTTGTGCAAAAGATAAGCCTAAATAATTTATCTGCACAAAGTGTTATTTTTATTACGGAAAAAGGAGGAACATATATTACACATCAAAAAGAGTATTTAGTAAAGAAAACAGCGTTTTCTCACAAAAAGACAAGACCACCATCAACAAAATTTGAATTGGCTCGTGTCTCCTCATAAAAATTAGCAAATAATCATCTTTACAAAATACATGATTTTTACTAATAGGTTTGCTTGTTTAACACGCGAACGGTAGCCTAGAGCCAAAAAAGTACATACATCACTCCTCAGAATAGTATTATTGCACAAGCAGTCTATGTATGTAGCTGCAATGATGGTTATCCTTAATATCAAACATCATCGTCGTTTCTCACAGAGGAACACCATTTGTCGATTATTTATTAGTTACATACTATTAAACAGTAACCTTTAAAAATGGCGTAGCAATGCATAATGTTTAGTGTAACGGTTAACGTTGATATGATAAACCGTTTATAAGATGGAGGAGTTCAGATTTACCGTTGTAATATTACAAATATTAATCATATTTAGCAAAAAAATGTTAAACTAATCTGATTTTCGATTTTATCACACGTTTGTTTCGTATAAATTTTTAAATAATAATAATAAGAATAAGAAAAAAAGTAATATATTAACTATGAAAAGTTTATCATAATCATCATTTTTGAGGAGAAGATATATGAGGAGTGCTAAGAGCAACAGGAGCGAGAATAATAGAAGAAAAGTAATAAAGCATGAAATCGTTTACTCTGTAAAATGGTTTAAAAAGTGATAATAAAAAAGTACACGCTTGCAGACAGGGGGAGTACAACAAAGAAGGGCGAGAAAATAGGATGCAAAAAGTTAAAGCCATTCAAGTAATAAATAATAATGAGCTTTTTTGAACGCATGTCTGTCTATCTATGTGCATGTGTGTCTTGTGTGTGTGTGTGTTTAAAATGCATCGAATCAAGTGCATCAAATGCTCTAATTCAGTTCAGTCTCAAAGTTAAATCAGTCAGCCGTTACCGTTTACTTTTATAAATTTTTGGTGTGCTATTAATAAAAAATTTGCACACTTACACATTTACACATTACGTGTACTTTATTTTCATAAAGTGCAAATTGGAATGCCATAATAATGTGATAGTGTGGTAGTTTTGAGAACGTCTTGTTTGAGAAAAAAAAGAAATGTCTAAAGTCTCGACTTTCGGCCCACCTAGAAGACAGTCACACATACAAAAGGAGAAAAGAGACGATTTTGCAATGCCTAAATACTACCACTATTATTAATATTATTAATGTAAACTAATGAGGAGCTCAGTATATTTGTAAGTTACATCGAAAAAAAATGTAATGAGCGTAATTTGCTTCCTCTTTACCTGTCGCTCATCCGTGTCAGAGTATTTTATTTGGCTGATAATAAAATAAAACTTAGGCCCTCCCGAACGGCTTAATTCAACTGTAGAGGAAAAGAAAAGGATGAATCATAATATTAAAACAGAGGAGAGATGTGAGTGTATGCGTACTGTAGCTTGCTGTAACACACGTTTCTGTGGAAAAAGATGGATCCTGTTATTATTGTTATTAATATTATTACAGCTTATTATTATTATTTTATGTGTATTATTTTATATAATGCACACTGTTAATACTATTAATATGGTTTTTAGAACGGATTTTGGAGTTTATCAAGATTTTAATATTTTATTTTACCACACAACGTCTTTCGATTAAGAGTTTAAATATTTTCGTGTTGTTTGGATTGGTGCAGTATGTATGTGAGTCACCTTACTTATTTGTGTGCTATTTTAATTTTGCTGTTAGGTGAAGCATGTCATCGTATAGCGCTGAAAAATTTATACTTGATATTTTAGAGTGGATATATCGTTTCATATGCCTAACTATAAAATGCGTGTGTTGTACACTGCCAGTTAAATAAGTATATATCCCTTCATCCATACGTGAAGCCATGCAGTTAAATATGCTTTATAGTAGTGGTAGGTCTATATTTTTCATATGATTACTATATTTTGAAATTTAAAATCCTTTCGTCTCGATGCCAAGGATTCGAGTACGAGAGAAGGAACTCACCACAACAAGCAAAATACCATATCATGTCCTAATTAATTATCGCTTTTACAATTTATTATAAAAGCAAACAGAAAGAGACGTTGACTGCAAAGCTCAATGAGCATTAGCATTAACATCATCGTCATCATAAGGCGTATTCTCAGACGATGCGTGTATTTGATTGCGATTTTAATTTTTTTTCCACAAAACAAATACATTTTTCTTAATTCTATTTTAAAAAAAAAGAGGAATTGCAAGATTGCCAATATTTTTTTTCTCAGCAAAAAAAGCTAGACAGAACATCAACCGTTTTGTAACTTTATAGTGTAGTCTTATTATCATGATATTGAGTATTGTAATATAATATGCGATGTTTTTGAAAACGATTGAGCAATTAACGTGATTCTACAAATACACAAAACGACGTTACTACTATTATAAAGCTACATGTTAAGTAGCTGCGAGCACATACTCTTATTGCTACTCACTGTTGTTGTGCTGTGTATGAAACGAAGAAAGAAAATGCATCAAATTAATTAGCTGTAAAAGGAGGGATTTTGAAATTAGTGAATTTATTCAATTTGTAAGTAATTTGCATTCCAGTGATTTGTTGGCAAGATAAAAAAATACCCTACGAGATAATGACTGTAATATATTTGCAGCCAGTAATAATAATAATAATATATAATTACTATTAATAATATTGAAATAACAAATACGTAAGCAAAATATGAGAGGGAAATATACACGACTGTACTTTAAATTTTATTTGGACACAATAAGCTTTTTGAGGGACTTGAAACATGTTGTTCGCATTCTGCTACCAAACAAATCTTGCACAAATTTGCTCATGGAAAAAAGGTCACACAAAATTTATTATTTATATCGCTATTATTATTACACAGTAAATACTCTCTATTCTATTAGTACAACAACAAATTATAAACTATAAATTAAAAATAGAACAAGCAAAGAAAAAAGTTTGGCTGAGGTCGAACACATTAACGACCAGAGTTAGTCTCATGAAATCATTTCCCCAACAACAGGGGCCATTTCCAATAATAATTCAATGGAATCTCTATTAAACTCTATGGTCAAATATTTAATGGCCTGTTCTATACAAACAATTATATATATTGTATTTTTACATAAGGTTTTTTGGTGCCTGCAATTTTTGGGACCTTGAGCCCAACTTGTATTTTGGCGTTCTTTATGCCAGTATGTCTGTGTGTGTTGTAGTTAATAGCCGTGAACTAAAATAATCCAAGTAATTGAAATAAGTACACGACACATTCTCATTCTCATTCAATCTATTCGTTTGATTTGTATAGTTTTAAAAGCTGAATGAAACTAAACCAGCGAGAAAGAGAGAGAGAGAGAGAGTGAATATTGTTCTTCTGTTACTACTGCTGTTGTTGTTCGGTAATTGTAAAAATGTGAATGATGGTTCAATCTATAGAAATGGATTGATGAGGTTGAACACACCGGAAACTCTGAATCATTGTCCTCCTACCAGAGAGAGGGCAACCAGGGAGCTGTGTGTAGTCATTCTTTCAAATCAAATAATATCTCGATTCATCGTCATTTACACTAGTTGTAGTACAAACGAACCAAAAGTAGATTGCGAAGAACGGCAACAACGGCATGATGATCGTCTCCCTGTATAGTTTTTCGTTTTGGATTGAACCAGGTTTCAGTTCGCTTCGAATCATCGCCACCACCATCTGTCAAAAGGAGTAATGTAGCTTCAAATCAGTCAGTCAAGTCTTTCGTTCTCTTCTTCTCTGTCTGATCACGTCTGACAACGACGACGACTGTGTATAATGCGTTCCCAGTATTTGTTCCCTCTAGTTATTTAGCCCGTTGTTGTATGCCTACTCACTGCCAAGAGAAATGAATGCCTTTTATCCATGCCAGCGAGCCACGCCATGCTAATGAAATACAATTGCGATCCAATCCAATGCACCAACAAAATCTTCTCCTGATTTGACGAATTGAATGTGAATGGCGGTGGTGTGATGATCATGATGATGATGATGATCTTTGTGTGATTTACTTGTTGCATGTCTTCCAACACGGCTGCTGCTGTTGGCGTACAAAGGTAGCAGGTTTAAAAAAATACTCACACAATGCCATCAAACAGGCATCGCACTCATGTCGATTTTTGTCAGCAAATGATGCTGAAAAGCAGCAGGAGCATTATTATCATCGACAACATCTCGTATTGCCGAACTGAACATCTATTAAGGTTGCTCATTTCACAGTAATACCAACCAAAGAACCAATCTGCTCTCTGGTGATCATCATCCGCTAACAGAGCATCAAACCTGTACAGAGAGAGAGAGAGAGAGAGAGGAAGATGACGACGGCATTGCATTGTAGTGTTAGAAAGGCAGTATCAGGAGTGGCAGTTGTAGCTGCCGTACATAATCACAACATTTATACACGTTTATTGAGAATCATTTTCCATTATTTTTGTTGTTTCCCTCTGCGATCCTCAAATGATGTAACGTTGTCAGCGGGAACAGATAAAACGGAGGAATGAAAAAATGACTTTCGTTATTTATTTGCCCATTGACTTATTATTGGCTGTTCCCTGACGCGCTGACGATGGCGATATCCGGTCTTCATTGATTGAACTAATTTTGTTGCTCGAGTTGAGTGGCTACTGTATTGTTGCACATCATACATCTTGCTTCCTTTTGTACGATTTATCTCTCTCTCTCTCCTCTTTTCGTTCAGTCTCATTCAAACCACTTTCGAAGACAGCAAACAAAGAGAGCATTACATTAAAACAAATTGTCGGATTGACACAAAAGAAAAGAATGCCGCCGGTCAGTAATGTGTGATGATGATTATTGCCCATTTGATAAAAAAATCGACTGACTGAAGACGATAAGGACATCATGAGAGAGAGTGTGTGTGTTTGGTTTGCATATTGCTCTCTACATCTCTTCACGTCAAATTTATTATAATCATTGGATAAAATTGATTAGTCAGATTGGCTCACGGCGAATCGTAATTATGTTCATCGTCGTTATTATTATTGCTTGCTATTACTATTACTGTTTCGACTAAAAGATAATTACAAATAGCATATCTCAATAATCACAAGAACTTTGTACATATCCCTACTTGTAAGAACAATACAATCAGATAAAACTACAACCGTGTAACAAAAATATGTACATCTACCTATGCCATGGTTAGATATCCGCTCGCCTGCATGCATAATTCGGAATGGATGGCTAACCACACGAAAATTTGATTGTTTCTTTTTTGCTGCAATCATCCTTTCACTTTGGCCACTGGCCACAGTTTTTTTTTACATTTTTTTCCTTCTGCTTCCTTTTGTTTTTAAAATGTTTCTTTTTTATTTCCTTGATATCCTTTCCACCAAACTTTTAAATACCGACCCAAAGAAAACGACGACTCATACCTTGCCACAACGCGTAATATATGGCACTTTTCTTTACATATTTTCTGTTAATTTCTCCTCTGGTGTCGATGTCATCATCAACATCAGTTCTGCCTCGCCTTTTTGCCGACATCTGTCTGATGCTACACTAACACATATATATATCGCTCTACATGCATTCATGTATAACACCACATAAAAGCAGTGTCAGACATATGCCTAGATATATTGTTTAATAAGTCACGAATATTGGCACCAAATTATTACCATCACTGTGCATCGTCGTCGTCTATCGTTCATACCATTCATTCTTTTGCCACGTACGCATTTCAACCAAGTTAAATAATATTTCTGTTGTTCTTTTCGTCTCTGCTTCCATTAATTACAAATTACACGTGTGTATGTAAATGTGCCGAGAATTCCTTGGATCAATCTTTAAAATACATGGCACTACAACACTAAAACTGTCGTGTTAATTCTACTGATAATGATGCTCACTATGATTTCCTTATTTTGTGCTCCTAATTATAATTATTTTAGGCTATTGGTATTGCTTTTATTGCTTGATGCTACCGTGTTCTAGTATACCCAAGTCCAGACAGCAACCACAGCAAAGTGTGGTAATCATGGGTGATGATGGGAAAGAACAATAATGTTAATAATAACATAGGTATATGTGTAGCAAGCAGTATAAGTAAGGAACCACAAGTTTGAGTAAAATAGCACAGCGTCATCGTCGTCATTCTTCCCTCTCAGTATATCATTCTTTGCTTCTGCTGCTGAAACAGACGAGCAGATAGCAATAATTATAATAATAGCGGTAATAATGACGGTGGTGGTGATCTCGAGCGTTTTATGACTTGACTACTTCTACACGGTGCATACCTTTACAATCATTATCATCACGGCCGCCGCCGTGAAAAAAAGTGAAGAATTTTGAGGAGAATGAGAAGAAGAAAGAATGACAAAGATTTAAGCGTTGTACACACATGTTACCCTTTTTATTATCGCTTCATTCCTTCCTCTTGATCGTCAATACCAGAGAGAGAGAGAGAGAGGGGGGGGGGGGAGGGAGAGATGGGGAGAGAAGGGCAGTAACAGCAGTAGTCAGTAATTAGTAAGCAAAAAGAAGCTGCTGTGTTCAGCTTTCAGCAAATGTGTACTAAATAAAATGACTTTTAAGAATTTGACGGTACACGCTCAACCAGCAACATCGGTAGTAATAGCAGTGATAATAATACTAATAAATAGTCACTATGATCATCATTGTGAGAGGATGATCATTGTGATCACGGCGATCACTCACTACCATCCATTTAACTGTATGATTCTTGAGCGAAGGAAAGGGAGAGAGGGGGAGAGAAGGAGAGGATGACGACCATGATGATTGTCATTATCGCATGCGTTGAAGAGAAAAAGAACAAGTCAATGAAATGGGCCGTGTTTATTATTATTATCATTATCGTTATTATGGGGGATGGATAGTGAGCAAGCAAGGGAATAGCCAAAAACGAATCATCAAATCAAGTGGTAGTGTTCGCAGTTTCTTCGACGAGACGTTAAAAGACACAGGTAGGTAGCGTAAGGAGACGAAGGAGAAACAGCAAAGGACATGATAATCAGGTAGCGGACGATTGATGATGCATGACAAATGTGCCGTACTTCTATTAAAACGAATTTGTTCGCTGTGTGTTGTTCTGAAAACGTGAACAAAGGAGTGAACCCTCCTCCTTGTTCCTCTCTCACTCTCTTGGAATAAAGAGTAGGTGTAGTGCCAATAATAAAACCGTGTTGTTTTGTTCCTGTGTGTAATGTCATGTGAGCGAACAACAACGTGCCGATTTAGATGAGTTGACTTTAAGCAAATAATAGTAGTCATAATAACAACAAAAACAACGATAATAATGCATGATGTGCTTTCCGAATGGTGATTTAACTTGCCTTGTAATATAATTCAAACTGAAAATACAATTTTCTCCTTGTGTCCCATGAACGACAACAGCAGTTATAAATGCCATCAAAGTCGTCACGGCGTTTTCTGTTTTCGTTGCCATCATCATCATCATTGCCACCACTACCATTATGACTACCACCACCGTTTCCTTCTTCTTGTCTTTTCGCTTGATGGTAGACGAAGAAGAGGAGAATGATGCTGATCATCATGTTGGTTGAAATGTAATAATAAAGACATTCGGTATTGTGCTTTTAAACGGCGCAGAACTGATTTTATTGCCCATTCTCCATTGCATCTCATATATATATAGAGAGAATGTATGAAGTGGCAAATTTAATGCCATGCTACGAGAGATGCACCAATTTTTTTTATTTGGGCTGTGCGGCTTGATGGAAAAGTGAAGAGAAAGCTATTACTGGTCGCAGGGAAAACGGTGAGAAATAATAGTAATAACAATAATGGCATATTTGTTTTCTAAAGACGAAAAGACGGTGAAATAAGTAGCAAATGTTGGCATTAAATGGAATGAATGACTCTTTATCATAATGATCGGCATCAGTAACTACGTTGTCGTCTGGCGGTACGTCCTATTGCATTGGCTCCTCACTATTGGCTTAACTAGTTGATATACTCAAATGAAATCGCCAAAGCGGAGCACACTAGTAATGACGGTTTGAATGGGAAAATCGTTGTGTAAGATTTATAAACGGGGGATGACATATTACCGGCGGAAGAGCAGCTGTAAGAGAAAATGGGACAATATTGTTTTAAGAGAAGATGAGGGAAAAGAAGAGAGCGAGAGGTAACTGTGGTTGTATAAGTAATACACCACTACGCACAGCACAGATCTCACCCTCTTTATTCCACCCAACCGGCCTTTACTTTTGTCCCTTTTGTTTTCTCCTTGATCCCGGGCACCGGGATAGTGATGGTGGTAGGGTGATGATGATCATGACGACGGTGATTGAGTTCCATTAGCGGGGGATTTTGTGTACGATAAAGCAATGATGATGATGATAACGATGGTGGTCCATAATAGTCCATATATTACATAATCTTTGGAAAATTTATACTTTGTGTAAGACCAATGTGAAGTTCTCTCTCTCTTGTTCTAGACAGATGATCCACAAAATAAGCATTAAACGTGCTCCTGCATTCCCTTCCCCGTCACCACTACAACTACCATAATTTTATCCCAAGCTGTAAATACCAAAATATGAATGGGTGGATAAATGAAGATAGAAAGTGTGAAAGGAAAATAACTTTTCTCTTTCTCTATTTCTGCTTCAGCAATCCGTATTACTGGCTAACAATATCACGAAAATTCTCATTGGGAATGTGTTTGTGCCACCTCAAGCATAAATAATGTAATAAGCACAAGCAATATTGCAAAGAAATGCGACGGTGGCGGTGGTGGCGCACTTATGCCAGTCAAATTTCCAGTTTGGAAATTGAGGGGAAATATCAGAATCGAATGGGTGTAGGTAGTAATATGTTACAACTTGCTTGCTGTAATGGAGACAGAGACAGACGGAGGGTAATGCAGTGTCATTAATAATAAACATTGTAAGTTACCTAGCTCCAAAAACAAAACAATCCATTTAGCAAGAGAAAGAAAGCAGCAGCAGCAGCAGCAGCAGCAGAGAGCTCTTCTACAGTTTGAGGTCGGTTGGCAGTGGCATGACCAAGTAATAATATTAATATATGACCAATTCTCAGATTTTCGCTTTTCCACCACCAACCAAACAAGAAAGCCGTAAAACTAACACCCCATCTCTACCAAACCACTACCACCACCACCACCACCTTGTACAGCAATATAATATTCCACATGTGTTTGTGTTCACAACAGTTATCCAATATCGTCCTGCTCGCAGCATCGTCCTCACTATCATCTATCTCCTCCTTCCTCTCTAACTACATCATCTTCTCATAAGAGTAAATAGCTAATTTATATTATCTGAGTGACTGGATGGATTATGGATTTTCTTCTTTGAAAAATATGATTTGCATTGAAAATGCACAAACAAAATCTTTCTCGTCTTTTGCGTTTATTATTGTAATGAACTTGAACTAGCCCCTTTTTGAAAAGCATAAGAGCACACACAACAAATGCATGTCTACCTATATACCTACAACGAATGAAAAATATTGTTTGATTGAAAAGAACAACTTTGCCCATTTTACGTCACTGGTTTGAAAACGTATACGTCTATCGTCAAAAAGTAGTCCTCTCCTCGTCCTAATGATAATATATACTATTGTGATACTCATTACTTATTAAAATTAGCTGCGGCACAGTTCCTCCACATGAATGTAACTTTTTCCAAACCATTTTTTTTCGATAATACATTGTATCACACACACCATTTCGTTTTACTCCCTCATTGCAAGCGAAATGTGGGTTTTGGGGTGCACAACCAGTATGCGGACGATGGACAACGGAATCCTATTTCATTGCAACAAAGATTTGTGCTATTCAATTAAAATTACCTACTCGTTGATTATATGAACCAAGAGTCGGTGGTGTAATCGCTGTGGTGCTGTTGTTGGTGCTGGGCTTTTTAAACAGCTTTGGACTTCACTTAAATTGTACAATACATGCCATAACACGAACCACTTGACAAACCCTTTTTGAATGTAAATTTGTGGTTTAGTCGGTGGACAGAGAGTGTGTTGTGCGTACCATTCTCATAAACTGAATGGTTATGGGTTTTGGTAACGACTTTTCACGAAGAAAAAAATCCTTTTCTTGGCGGCCAAACTTCTCTTTCCCTTTTTCCCTATGATATGTACACACACATACACAACAATTACATAATTCATTGAGAGCATTTTTTTACCTGTGTGCAGTAGCAACAGTTGTTTACCTCTCTGTGCTTTTTACACACAAGTAAAAATTGTCACATTTTATTGCCGCTGCATGTGTGTATTTATATGATTTTTTGGAGATGATATTATGTGACATGCATGATGATGATAATAAAGAGGAAGATGATGTAACGATAAGGATGGTGATCATCATTAGGTGGCCATAACTTAACCCTGTTGAATTGGTCAATAATGATGATATTATCATTTCTATTCAGGGGCTCACCACTCGCAGTCCGTTTGTTCAGGGAGCATCCCAAGACGCGTCTCTCCGTTATGAACGGAGACGTCGGTAAATGTATACATAGGTGGATGAGCGTTTTTCTCATGAAAATATACACAAATTTCATTCCAATACAATTTACTGTTACATGGGATAAAAGTAATGATAATAGTAACAATGCAACAAGGTCTTGCACTGCACTGCACACACACACACATGTCAAACCATTCCAAAAATGAAGAAAACAGGGAATGTTATTATTGACTGTATAGGCAAGGAATTGCTTCAGTAACTATTATATGGATGTTAATAACCGTCATAACAATAATCATAATAGTTAGTCATAACGAAAACATCCTTTTGGAAGGGGAAATCATTTTTAGGCAAAAATAAGTGGGAAAGAGAGAAAATCATGTTCGTCATCATCACAATCATCATCGTCGTCGTCACCATCAGGACGATTTGTAATGGTGAACGGAGGGAACGGAAAATGATAAATATATTTTACAATATTATTCATGCAGTCCATGAAAGCAAAGAAAATTCTGACAGTTGTAGTAACTTTTCAAAGCTACAAAGTATAGCGTCACGTATAACGTGATATTCTGTACACGGCAGACGATGACGAGGAGCAACTGGTTGCAATGCTTGGTTTGAGGTATGGCATGCATGGCATCGTCTTCCTTCAAATGAGGAGGCGATTATTGGTATGTGCCAAGCTAGCCGGCGAGAAAGAGTTTAAAATACAGGGGGTTTTCCTTCTCGGATGGGTACGAATAACGTTGCCACACAAAAGCAGTAGTGGTAACAGCATATTATATTGGAATCGCCTATAATGACCCGTTGGTAGTTATCAGGGGCATATAAATATGGACAAATGCAACTTTATATAGAGCCATTATTGTCTCATCCTAATAATCATAATATTCACTCACTCACTTGAAAGCCATAACGTTTGACATAATGGCTGTCATAACTTGCACAGACGACATGGAAAAGGTAAAACGACACAAAGAAATCTCGACCAAAATGGATACCATTTACGATTCTTTCAGCATAAGAATGCAAGAAAACCACCTGTAAATAAGAAGAAGGTGGAGGAAAAGAAGTGGGTGGAGAAGCGGAGATCGATGAGTTTTACTCGAACAATTATTCCAACAATGTACACGCAATTTAAAAATGTGTTCAATTATACATTTTGGTATATGTATGTGCATATTTCATTGTCGATAAAAAAACATGCATTACTTGGCATTTCTCCATTTCCTCACAAATCCGAGTACTTTAGCATATGGTACATTTAATAAGCTTGAAATGGTTGTACGTGTAGTTAAATAAGCAATCAAATTCATTTCCCCTATTAGTAGAAACCTGTTGATACTTTCGTTAAAGAGGAGCCCTGCAAACACGAACGCGACACACGAAGATTCCATATGTTGATACATGCCTATAACCCTGGTAATGCGACTCATGAAATGGGTAAACATGGACAATGGGGCTTCGCTACGAGAGTAAAAACGAAACAGCCTTTTTGTAGTTCCACTTTAAATCCGCACTCTCAAATATAATAATGTAATATTCCAATCAACAACAACGTCTCAGGTGCGTTACATTACACGAACCCATAATCAAAAGCATTTCGTTGGTCTGCTCCCTCCCGTCACTCTGGTCTCGCCTGGCCAATTTTTAAGTAACAAAATGCGCACCAACTCACAGATACTTTCCCTTGTGTACAATAATAACTAATATGACAAGCTTATGAAACAGCTTGACTCCTTAATTCGTGTAAAAAATGAAAATGATTTTTGTACCTGGTTACCGGTTGAGTACACAAACCCACGCCACAACAATAAAAAAGGGTTGTTGCTGGTGCTGTTGGCCTGTACATATTTATTATTGCTACTACTTTCCTTTATTTTCCTATCACACATTTTTATCTGCTCGATATATCTTGATCAACTTCTAAAAAATCAGTCAGTCGAGTCAGTCAGTCATACATATCCTATCCGAGGCACGGTAGTCAGCAGCAACAGTAGCACCAGTTATTGTAGTTTTGACTCCTGCAACTTAGAAACGAACGACTGCTCCTGTCTCTCTCTCTCTCTCTCCACTTCTCCGCCAGGAACGGAAATCCTGTGCAATAACTCTAAAAAACAAAACGAACTTTGCAGCATGAATAATATTATAATAGCTTCGTTCTAATGACAATGGCTAGATACAATGAGAACAAACGTAACATTAATGCGTAAATGTAACAATATATGTATATCTGACGGGATATCATGAACCCGAGCAACAGTCATTTTTCAAGTATTTTTGTTTTTATTAATAATAGCAATGCAATAATAATATTACCAATTCTCTATAAAATAATTTGGTCCGTTCTCTTCCATCATGTACGAATGTACTTAGCTATCTCGCAGTCTGTATCCCTCATTGATTTAAAGAGCGATTGTTAATAATGATAATATAATGACTGTTATATTGTTATCTATTTTCCATGTATTTATTTATTACAACGCGAGCGATTTCCTTGTTTTCAAACAGGCTGCCTAAAACTGACTGAATGGACTGCTGGCTATTATTTTTTATTAGTAGTAGTAGAAGCTGTGGAGGTAGTAAACTTTTATTCCGATCCGTTGACTGATTGTTGGTAGGAAAACAATGCGAAACGTCAATCCATTCCATTACGATTTCCAGTTTTTTTAATAGTCAAATAATAGTATTGAACTTTATGCGCAAACCAAATCTGCTGAACAAAGGTGTTCTATTAATGCAGGCATGGTTGATGGTTGCACTATTTTTGGGTATACATCGTCGTTTACTTTTCATTATTCGTCATTATTATTGTGCTTATTGAATACAATCCAATAAATGATTTCTCTCTCGCTCTTGTTGTCACGGGAAATGAAAGGGATTAACTTGACTATTTTTTCGACTCGTGGTAGAGCGGAACACATGCACAGACTACGCAATATATCTAATCGTTAAAAATAATACAACATCCGGTATAGATTTAAGATAAGTCTGTCTGCTTTGGCTATGACAGCACCACTTTAACATGAATTTTCGGTTGGAATATTTTCATAAAAAAGTAAAATGGATTGAAACAAGAAATTTAAGTAATAATAAATGAAAATAACCAACAGTGGAAAGTATGAAAAAATGAATTGTGGTGACGATGAATAAATGATCCATCTTTTATTAGTGGCTGGAATTGGGTGTACTGCATAAGTATTTTGTTTTTTTTTAATGTAAATTTTACACTATTTTTAAATCCATAGTTTTTATGTATTATTATTTAATTGAATTTATGATTTTATGATTTTGTTGAAATGTTGTTGTAAGCAGAGAAATTATATGGCTTATTTTGTGTTCTTCTTCTCTATGGGTGTTGAAGGAAAAGAGGGTTCAGGAGGCAGTTTACCATCATCGTATCGTTGTGAGGATGGAGGTCCGGACGATAGGATCGCACACATACTCTCCGAAGCAAATCAAGCCCTTCATCGAAGCCACGGTCTCAATAACTCTATTGGCAATCATGACTCGCTTTGTGATGAGAATCCTGGCAGCAAGTCTCCAATTTCTGGCATGAACAATCTCTGCAACAATAATAACAATAACAACAACAACAATAACAACAATAATAACAATGGTCAGTGTGGACCGTCGTCACCTTCGGGATCTTCTGGGCGAGGGGGTGACAGGAGACTCCGCAAGTATGAGAATGACGACATACCACAAGAGCAAGTTGCCAGGATATATCAAGAGGAGCTGGCGAAACTTGTGGGCATAAGACTTCCACATGGAATGGGTGCGGATCCAACGGATCCAAGAATACCAAGAGAACATTTTCAGAGGTTTGTGGAGAAACAGACAATTTATTGATTGGGGAATATAATATTACTGTGCCCAAATTTGAAAGCATAAACATTAATATAAAATACTTTATTTTGGTGATTTAGCTTGCTATTCCCACATTTGTTTGGCGGATCATTGCTGGAGCGAGACGACATTCGAATGGCTCTCGATGCGTATCACAGGGAGCTAGCCAAGTTGGCGGCGACAACATCGTCAGCATCCCCATCTCATTTCCCACCGCCACTATTCCATCCTGGTGCTCCTAATGTTCCTAATGGACTGAGTGGCGCTCAAGATCTGACAATGCCCAAAAGACTGTCCCCGCTTGATACTAAAGATAATGATGAAAAGGTAAGTGCAAAATTTCAATTGTTCGTCTAACAGTACTTTATCTACCTTCTATTACATTTATTCTGGTTATGGTTGATTCTATCTGGCGGAAAAATGCATTGTGACTGAAATACTAAACACTATGCATTTTTTGTTTCTTCTTTCCCTGGTGATGGCTTTATTGCTGTTGTCCAGAATGAAAAAGACGACGCAAACGAGATGATGCGTCATGTAGGTAGCGCATTCTCCTTGGTCAGACCCAAAGGTGGAGAGTCCAATTCTGGAGCACCTTCCCCACTGAACACAATTTTACCTCCGTCTGGTGTTGATGACACGACAAACGCTTCACCACTCCAGAGAATGGCTTCAATCACAAATTCACTCATCTCGCAAGTACATGTATTTCCTCACCACTAATTCACTTTTCGTGCAATAAGATCAATGGTAATGACAGAGAGATCTTCACCGATTTTTTTTATCTTCTTTACTTTACAGCCTACTGCACCCTCAGTCGCATCACCGAGTCAACGACCTCTGAAAGCTGTTCTACCCCCCATTACACAACAACAGTTTGACCAATACAACAATCTCAACACTGAAGAAATTGTTCGCAAGGTAACAATAATGGTTTGAATAATTTAGGCGTGTCAGAGCATAAAATTAAGGTTAAAAAATGAATGACCATAACTATAGAAATCACTGACGTTTTTACTTAGGTAAAGGAGCAATTAAGTCAGTACTCGATCTCGCAACGATTGTTTGGTGAATCGGTTCTTGGCTTATCACAAGGATCCGTGAGTGATCTCCTGGCTCGACCAAAGCCTTGGCATATGCTGACACAAAAGGGTCGTGAGCCATTCATCCGCATGAAAATGTTTCTGGAGGACGACAATGCCGTCCATAAACTTGTCGCAAGTCAAGTAAGTAAACTTCTCAAGTGAGAAAGTGATATTGTTGTCAGTTATTTCTTGAATATTGATGATTGACTATATTTGACTGTCACGAAATTCATATCACAAACAAAAGATATTGGCAAACGGTAACAATAGCGTAGCTTTATAGGTACTTAATAGACAGAGTACCAGTGAACTAGACCTACTTGATCACAATAGTTACGATATGATGATGATGATGGTCCACGTTTGGTGGCATGCGCCACGATGTTCATAATATCGTAGTCATACGACTGAAATGACAGTCCTCTGGAAATTTGAAGAGATTTCCCAGCTAAGAAAAAAATGTATTACTATCTTTACCATTTCATCCGTTAAAAATCCAATGGGATAACGCTAAACACACGCCAATACTAAAGAGACCTTGCCAATAATGACTCTTGCGTTACGTGACCCCGTAACAAACTTCGTTCCTAATTTCTTTATAACGTCCGTCGACTCAGCCGTTTCCACAAACGTACAACCTGTCACACGGGATTTCAGCCTTGAGGTCAAGTGCTGCAGATCTGTTGTAACCAATTAAACACAAATACCAACATGCTAAACATATTCCCTCTTTCCTGTTCGTTCTTGTTCAATTCCTTACCGATTTTGCAGACGTTGGTTTCGTATAGATAAACGGTTTTGGTGTCTGGAATGTTGACATAATATGTTCATTTAATTTCATATATATTATATTCAGTATATTCATATTCATTTCATTATATAAATTTGCTTCACAGTACAAGATTGCTCCCGAAAAGCTTATGAGAACAGGTGGATACGCAGGTAATCCATCTCCCGCAACTGCCGCCAAGGCTCCGGCAAAAATTGCAGAGCTTCCCAAAAGTCAGGAAACTTCCCCTCTACCACCACCTCCTCCACCAATTCCTCCAATGCCTCCAACCAGCATCACATTAAGTCAGTTGAATCTCGAGACACAGCTTATCAGCAGTAAGAAGCCACCTCCATCCTCTCATTCTCATGGTGGAGCCACAACTCCCACACCTCCACTCATGCTTCCGCGACCACCACCCACTGGATTACCTCCCCATGGTCTGCCACATTCCAATTCCTCAATGGATGCATACGGATCAGGTGCACATGGTTCGTCTGACAATTCCAATGACTCACCGAATGACTCGTACAGCCCAGGAAGCAGTGCAGTTGCTCCACCAAGCAAAAAACAGCGGGTAAGCGAGACAGCAAATATGCAACATTAAAGGAATCACAAACTCGCACTAATTAAATCAATCTGTGCTCACTGCTGGCAGAAAAACATTTGCCAAAAATCCCAATGAAAATTACATCATGCTAATATCATTATTATCATTAGCGCCAATATAATATATTATATGGTATTTCTTCCTACAGACAAGAAGAAATGAAATGATTCACAATTTTTCAATTCATGCTTCACAGGTTCTGTTCTCGGAAGAACAAAAGGAGGCTTTGAAACTGGCATTCGCATTAGATCCATATCCAAACGTTACAACTATCGAGTTCTTGGCAAGGGAGCTTGGTCTCTCATCAAGAACCATCACAAATTGGTTTCATAACCATCGTATGAGGCTGAAACAGCAAACCTCGTCACCAGTCGTACAAGGTATGTGTGCACATCACTTGCGTTATATTATGTTTCACAATGCGCTCACTTTCTATATGATTTTGTGGCATGGAATCGTCATTTTTATTAATAACATTATTGAAATATTTTTTTTTGGAAACAGAAACCCCGTTGTCGTCTCAACCCTTTGATCAAGTTCAGTTCCGACTTATGCTGCATCAAAGATTATTAGAGCTTCACAAAGACAAGTTCTCTGCCCTTGGTTTTATGGGCCATCATTCAGGCCATGGCATGGAAGAAGGATTGGATTTATCCATGAGTAACACTGCATCTCGGGCACATTCAGATAATGAGGACGACTTTTTTGAAGAAGATGACGATGATGATGTCGACAACGAGGTAAGTGTATAGGCACATCTATAGGAAAGTGTGAAAATATCCGTTTGGAACCTGTTGTATGATTGGACATTTTTCTATTTGTTTTTAGGGGAGTGTTGCTAGTGATGACTCCGGGGGTTCAAATTCCAGCAGAAAAAAGCGAAAACAATCCAAGCCACTAGGCCTACAAAGCAATCATTCCTCCCTCCAAGGTAATCATAAGTTTTTACCATAAACATAAGATACCCTTTTTGTAAAAAACTCACAAGGAGTTTACAAAAAAATTGTTGTTTTGTATTATAGGTAAACTTGGCGTTGGTGTGTCCAGTTCCGGTTCTTCTAGAAGGAAACCTGTAGCCCCACAATGGTTTAATCCTTCCTGGCACGATGACTCTGACGACGAAGAGGTGCTTATCAACGGTGTGTGCGTATTCCAAAACCCGACACCATTCGGAAGCTCAGGGAAAAGTTCAATCAAAATGGAGCCATCGCTTCCTTCCAAAGCCCGACTTAAGCTTGAACCAAGGGACGAGTCTGCGGGGGAGAAAACGGATGACGACATTGATGGTGCAGACGAACCTTTGAGTCCTTCAAGCAACAAAAACGAGGACGACAAGGGATCTGAAGTCAGCTTAAAACAATCTTTGAAGCATCTCAAACATGAACCCTCAGACGACGCTAATGATTTAAGTGGCGACGATGAAGGTCGCAGCGATGGAGCAACCTCCGAGTAAAAAACAAAGTTAAATGCATTAAAAAGCTGATCATGAAGAAAGACTGTTTTTATCTGTTTTACTCTTCACAATACCTAATTCTACGTACTACAACCACACTACCTTGTAAAGTAATTTACTACTGCTACACAATGAGTATCATAGAATTTAAGTACGAATACAGCTATCTCTCTTCTTCCTGTAATCATTTTCACATCGTCTCTTCAACACTTTTGAAACCAAATTCACACTGCATCTATTTATGAACTCTACTAGAAAAATATAATATGGTCTATCAGACGAACGAGAAGAAAACAAATTACCAAAAGGAGATTTCAATGTCTTTGTAGTCTATAGACTTAAACTAACTTTACCAAATACTCTACTCCATTTTGATACTTAATGGTAACAAGCATTTCAGTTTTAAATGAAGCAAACAATGCATGCAAGAAACTAAACGAGTATGCATGTAATTAGAGTGAAATGAAATGTATTTATATAAATATTAAATGGTTTTAGACAATGGCCAGTTTTCCATACCGTGTAACAATTTAGGTAGGATGATAGCTGTAATTTTTGTGAGTACTCTTATTGTCACTTACGTGGGTGTCATTGTGTGCAATGAAAAGTTTTAAAATATTGCCAGTGAATCTCAAGTTTCTTTACGTGTTATCATATAAACATACTTAATTACCTCTACAAGACAGATTTAAAGAAAAAGTTAATGTAACATAAACGGTACTGTATATTTTTTGTAGATTTATCTGTATAGAGGTATGCTCGTCAGTACCATAAACGAAACTCTTCTTGACCTTCGGTCATTATCATTATCAACATACATTAATAGTTATTTAATTTAAGTGGCAAATTTAGCCCAGTGGTAGCTAACCAAAGTCTTCGATGATACAGTAATATGGCCGATGTTTTATTATTTAGCTTTAACGAACGTAATATAGAACAGTACAGAGCACAGTCACTTTTTAATAGTTCATAGCACGCGACCGTTTCTTAAAAACCAGTGTCGTCAATCATTTGAAGTCTCCATTTTAAGTTACCTGTTTCGTGAAAAAACCCGATGCATCAGCTCGTTTTGGTGGGAAAAGCTACAAAAAAGAATTGAACTTGGAAAAGGGGAAATTATTTTTTAAAAAAGGTTGCGTTAAGAAATGTGTTTTAAATGGTAAAAATCAATCATCTACTTACTACTCTATAGTTAAACTGTTATCAAACTATATTAGCAGGTAACACAGCTAGGCATTCGTATAAACTTTTCTTTTCACTACCAACAACAACAAATCTAATTTTTGTGATATCAACGACTACCCATCATCATCTAACAATTGCTAGGAGCATTGTATTCATTCTTATCTTTGCATACTATACTCACTCTCTTTATTTAACTAACATGTCACAACAAATCACAACCAAACAGGTATTTATTAGTGATTACATTCAATTTTTGTATTAGTTTTTATTACTATTATGAAATTAGTCAAATGTACAGACAGCACACACGGCACAGCATCAGTATAACATAAATTATAAATTGTGTAGATGGATAAAAAAATATTTCGCTCGTCATATACCAATGAACGATTTTTTCTCCTGGTGGAAAATATATACCAAAATGAGATTTTCGAACAAGGAACGAAGCATTCAAATTGTTGACATTGTTTCTGTGCATAAAGTTAAATTAACGTAACAGGAAAACCAATAACAAGCTCACCATTTTAAATCTTCCGTGTAACTTCATTTATTCGCAAAAAATACATACCAAGTAAGCAAATCACAAATATCATAAGAAACATGGTTAAATAATTAATATGTCTGTATATCACAGCAATGAATACTGGTAAAGGTGGGATTTCAACCGTACATAATAAATCAATAAAGCATAGGTATTAGATTTTTAAATAGGAGAAAAACGGCAAGTTTTAACGATTTACTTTTAGAAATACATAGTAACTGTAAAAACGATGCATCATCATCAACGACAACCAATTTCTAATTGCTGCACTTAATATTTTTACTTACAGTGTTATAATCATAGCTTACTATGGTAGAGAGCCAATGAGAGGAACATTACAGAAGGAATTTATTTGATAGAGATCTAGGTAGAAACCCAATTTTCACAAGACGATCACACGGAACGAAGTTATCCATTAGTTTGTACAATACAGAGACAATTTATTTACACGTATATATGCACCATTTTTCTTAAAACTTACTACTACTACAACAACTACTACTACCACTACTACTATTGCTACTTGTATTGTTGTCAAGGAAAAATGATTTTGCTACACGCATGAGGAAAGAAGAAATCAATCCTTTACACAAAACTACACACACATGTATACAGTTTTATGATACGTAAAGTTACCCGTTTTGAATCCTGATTATTGATATTTATATATAATAACAACAAATCGATTAGTAGTTAAATAGAAAAAATGAGGATGATGAGTCTGTTCGTATAGGAAAGAGTAAACATCACGCCGCCACATGGTAACTTAAATATACGATTAAATTATTATTATCATTATTATTATTGTTTACATAGTGCAGCTAATTCTTAGTATGTAGCCGCATAAACAGGTAATTACTGCTGTCTTAAAAGGTACATTTACTAAATGTAAAGAATTCCCCCCTATATGAAGGCACCCATGTACATAATATTTGTCCCGTTAGATAAATCATGTAAGCAGTTCACGTTATCGTACACAATCTTATATTTCTTTTGTATTTAAGTAAAGATGCAAGAGGTCATGTAAATACTAAAAGTACATTTGTGTATGTAAACAATCATTTTACAAAACCGAAAACTGTTCTTTTGGTATACCACTATTACAATTTAATATCATCGACTAATCATTTCTCGCACACAAAACTCAAGCACAGCAGGTTACAATAAGACATTAAGTAGGTACGCAAACAGAAAAGTCAGAAAGGAGATTAAGCTGGAAGATTTACACACGTTGATATCATCATAAACTATTATTAACTTTTTGGTATTTGGTAAAATATGCTGAACTACTCCAGTTTTTGTCTTCTTTCCACCTGGTGATCGCATTTACTTGCTGTAAAATATGCTTTAAAAGTATATATAAGTTAGGTGAAACAGTACCATTACTAATTATCTATTATTATTATATACCATATAGTACACTTAACCTCTTCTTTTTATAAAACTTTTAATGGTCACAAATATTTAGAGGTAAAATACCAGTTAAGTTAAAGTAATATCAACACAAAATGTGGTTCTTGTAGCTTTACCGTTCACTACTCTATTATTACAATTATTATTCACATCACTACAACAGTGTAATGTAATGTAATTCTGATTGTATTATGTATGCAGTTAATTAAGCAGCGGTGTAGCATATATAAATATGTATATTCTATGTAAATATCAACGTAACGGTAACGATACAATTGATAGTTGTAGTGATACATTTTATCTACCACTGTCAATTCTTGTAAATTTAATGTATAATCTCGGTGAAATTACTATCAACCAGTTGTTCGTAAATAAGTTGATCAGTAAAACATTATATAAAAGTGTATATACATAGATTGTATGAGAATTACGTAAGTCGCGTCGGTCTATACAAATTTGTATAGTGACTACTTTATAAACTAATTGCAAGTGAGTGTAGGAATACTATAGTTATTATTAATTTATTTTTCCATATCAACTAAGGTCAGTAAGCAACAGAACAAGAAGGAAGAAGAGAACGTTTTAAAATGAGATACATATTATATGATAATGTAAGATACATTAAAGTGTAACAATTGTAGGTTTTAGTGTGTCCATAATATTATACATAAACAAGCAAACATCCTTTAAATGCATTGTACATTATAGATTATAAGTGTTATCATTATTATTAAGATATGTATTATTATCACTATTGTACTATCATTACTATTGCAGTTATTATTATTGTTATGTATTAATCTTATTATTATTACTGTATAAGTATTTAACGGTTAACGTTTCTCTCCGATTTTTGATTTACATTAGTTGTCAGATAGTTCAACATTATTATTGCTAGCATTATTAAAATTATTATTAACGTTATTATCATATTCTTACTATTATCATAATGAGTAGTATTAGTGATTTATTTGGAACACTAATAGGTTATCATCATTGTTGTTAAACAGAAAGGAACGACGAATTTAACATGTAGAAACGTACACATTTCTGGTAAATCACAAATGAGAAAGAACGAACATACATTCATTTTAATTTTTTAGGTGAAACCAAGCAGATACATAATTGTTTTCATTAGCGTATTTTAAATATTATATGTACGCATAGAAAATCCTTCTGCTTATATTTTTTCGTCAACTATTACATCGAACTTTTATTGTTATTTTTTAAAATAGAAGAAAAAATAAAACACTGAACAACCAACCTTGCTACAGAAAACTTTAATATTGAGAGATAACTGCTGTGCTATTTGTACTGTGAAATCTGAAACAAAGGATTTTTTGTCATCACAAAAATGGGATTTTTTTTGGATTTACACAAAAAAATCAAAATTGTGTTGTAGAGTAGTTTGTACACACGCGATACTTTAAATAGGCATTAAAATTATCAAAAATAGACCATCGACATTTTTTTTACTTTTTTGTGTAAAATATTATTACGTATACATAATATTAATGATATCATGATAATACTGCGATTATACGATATAAATACTATATATACATGTAATATGTGTTGTTGTTCATTGTTGTTACAATTATTTTGTTTCCGTTGCATGATGTTTGAAATTTACCAATTACCATTATTATATTAGAATATAATTATAACACATAAGAATTAAATGCATAAAGAAATACATGATAATGATGAGTTTAGAAAAATTGGGACGTTGATTTCTCTTTCTATTTTCATAATACCATTGAAAAGCGGTGAAAACAAAAACGCAATGCGCATACATGAAAAGCACTAAAAATGGTCATCTCCAATCGTGATTTACATAAATACACACTGCTGTGCAGTCATTTATTTAAATGGGACAAGAAACTCTACTAATAAAATGCATAAATACTTTTTGAAGTCGGTTGACTATGTGATTTACAGCTTTTAAAGTTCTACACATGTTCATAAAAATTTCCATGCGAGATAGTTCTACTTACTAGGCCAGGGAAGAGACATGTAGTCACAAGTTCTGAAAATGAAATATCAGCTTTAGATCACTTTTAACGCTTTATCATACTACAGTTGGTTTTTTGTCACAATGAATTTTGACCGGTTTACGCGGAATTTTTAAATCTTACATTCATAGGATACCGTATGCTGTTTCAACTAGTACTAGTATCTAAAATTGTAAATTATGAACTCTAATCAATGACTTTTATCCTTACCGTAAAAGCGTTATTTAGGCACATCCTATGTGACTATAGAATTTTCCTCCATCGTGTTCGGTATTGGTACGGTCAGCCCGGAAGAGTTCGACGATGGGCATTTGGGGTCGACCCCTTGAGGATAAAATGCAGGGTTATAACATATGTCAGCATGCATGACACCTCGGTGACGACACTCCCTTGGAGTAGAAACAAGGGACCTCCTTTTATTTCTTTGACTTTTAACATGACAACTATGGATCTTTGGTACACATATACCTTGTAGGCATTTGTATGAGTATACCAAGTTTGAACCAGATTGGTTAATAACTAGGTCAATTCATCATCAATTATTAAGCTTTATGGCATTTGATATAACTAGTCAGCATGCTGGATAGTTTGGGTGATTTTAACGCCAATACTGAATCGATGTGCCTACTTTACAGTTTTCGGAGACTTTATTTAAATTTTGTTGTATTTAATAACGCTAGCTACTTTATGACGTGGGTCGTCTGTCTGTCTATCGTTCAGTCGGTCAGTGTGCATACCAATTTTGACGTCTGTACAGAAAGTTATTTTTCGGGAAACTAGTAGTAAAAAATTTAAAAATTGCCATTAATTGGTTTGTTAATAGGTTAAATCACTAAATAATTTTAGTTATAATATGTTTTCATTGCAAATTTAAACGCAATGAGTCAAACCGATTTACACATGTTGCAACCAACTGAACGACAGATAGACGACCCACGTTATAAAGTAGCTAGTGTTATTAAATACAACAGAATTTAAATAAAGCTTTTACTGTAAGGATAAATTTTATTGATTACAAATCACAATTTTAGATACAGTACTAGCTTAAACTGTATAGGGTACCCTTTTAAAAATCCCGCGATAAAACCAACTTAAATTCATCTGACAAAAAACAATAGCATCGTAATCAGTGTTAAAAAGTGACCTAATACGGATATTTCATTTCCAGAACTTTTGGCTACATGTCACGCCATTAGTTAGCAGTACTTATTCGTTAAAAGGTTTTTGCTGTCTGTGCGTAATCAGTCTTTCTGTAACTACACTACAGTGCTGCAAATGTAAAGTTATTTTTCAGTATCTATTTATATAAGCTGAAATAGATGGTATCGACTATCGACGTTACAGTACAGTCAGTCAATACTCATAAGTCACGGACACTTTCTTGCTGTAGCTTTGCCACTTTTCCAAATTTTGATTGTTTAGCTTCGGTTTATACTTATTTCATTTTTATTTTCCAAATTAGCGGACGTGGAAATTCTTGCAAAACGTCCTATAACGCAAAATTTTAGCCTAAAATCCCAACTTTCAAAAATTTGAAAAATCCCGACTAAATTTATAAAAAAAAATCGAGGGAAATATCGAAAACAATGCCAAATTTTTATTGAGTTTTTTTGGAGAAAATTTAACACAACCTACAAGGTATTCTATTTTGGTGGTATGAGCCCCCACAGTAAAGACTATATAATTCTAAATCAGTTTTTACGCTGATCATCACGAATCTGAAAATATTATTCTGTAAAACTCATACAGTAAAGTTATGAAACAATATCGAATGCTTAATCGCTCTATAGAGACGCCGATGACAGTTTCGTATTGATACAAGCTGATTGAATTGATAAAAACGATATTTTGCTTATGAGTCGACCTGGTATCGCTATACAAAATTTGAGCTAATTTGGCTAAACTTTTGACCCCCCCCCCATAATAACAAAAATTATATCATAGATGCCACTAGCCTAAGGTACCTGTGTGCCAAAATGGCTAAAGCGTCTGGCCTGTAGAGTGATGACGGACGAACGGACAGACATACAGACAAATACGCTAATGTCAATACTCCAATCTAGATTTCATTGGCATAATAATGTATAGCAAGTTTAATACTACGTTTACCTTGATTAAATAATACATTTCAGCTCTCGTTACTAAAACTTTCGAATTATATTCAGGATACACCTTCTATTAAATTAATATTGGTCGAAGTCGCAGATAAAATAATACAGAACCACTAACGTTTTCAGTGTTTGGCATGAAAAACACCGAATAATTCTATGATAATAAATAATAATTTTCAATGAAAATGGTATAAACACACAGAAAGTCTTAACAGTAGCTGCATCGTATGACGCTTTTACCGTTCCAATCATATATGCAACAAATCTCATTTCAAAGTATTTACACTTGCGTTTAGTTGCTATCAAAGAATTGAAGACACTTTTATTAATCCAACCACATTAAAACATTTACTACGATAAAAATGTATGAAATATTTGTTTAAAGTGATGGTCTGAATTGGAAGAATATCTCATTTAAAAAATCAAATGAAATTGCATTATGATAAATGCCTGTCTTTTCTAATGAATCTAAAATGTAACGTGTGTAGTATAACTATAAACGATTTTAACTATATAAGCCCCTCACACTTGCATTTAGTGCAATAGTGGAACATATCTCTCTTCATAACTTTTTACTATTTTCGTTTTATAGAATAATGTTTTCAATATGTTAATTCAGATTGTAAATCAATCACATTGATAATCCAATAATTTTAACATTTCGCGAATTAACTCTTCTTCAATAAAGATTTTGCGATATCCACCCCTTTCCCAAACTGTTGGGCTAATAACTCGAATGCTAAACCATTTAGTTAGATAGACTTCGGCCTCCTGGTTAAAATCATAAACTTCTTATTATTGATAATTCAATTTTTGCAATTGTTGCAACTAGTGGTTCAAAACTGATATTTTTTCACATTATCAGTCAGTCTATCTATTTCCTCATTTCATTTCTCATGTTTTTCATCGCAATGGCATGCTTTAAGAAAGCCAAATAGATTATCTGATAAACTAAGCTAGATGCCAGCTAACCACTCTATAAAATCTCAAATTCCTGATACTTGTACTCTGGAAGAAAATTGTGGGAACGCCGTTCCCGCGGGACGTAAGAATTTCCATGTCCGCAAATTAGTGTATATACTTGAAAAAGAATTTCTTGTCAGCAGTAACAATAAGAATAATACATGTTTCATTTCAAAGTCATGTTATGCAAATCATTGAATAAAACAGCACATCATTCATTGCATTACAATTTACAACTAGGTTCGTCAATACCTTCGTTTCGTTCCACCGCCACCTCATTCTTGTAACACAATACTAAGACTCTATTTCAGATTTAGTGTGTTGTTGTATGTTACTGCGTTAAAACCACCCTTAATTTACAACCCAGCATTATAACTTACGATTATATAAGTTCAAAATTATTACACTCTAAATTAATTAACTAAATTGAAACAGGCAGAAGCATTTCCTAAAATACATAAAAGTCATGGCGGAAAATAACTCAGCGGAGAACAAGAAAATAAAAAAGCTCCATGGTGGAAAGGAGCATGCGCAAAATTTGAGGATTAACTGTTCCAACTCTGAAACCTTAGTAGCAGCGTGCTCATCAAGAATCAATACATCCTTGTTACCAGGAACAGCAAATGAACCGCAAGACAGGAGGTCGTTTGAAAAGCTGCAAACACTCACTTTAGCCCGTTCTAAGTATACACTATTAAGCGAGGAACATAAAGTGTTAGTTAGTGCAGTGACCACGAAACGGTTTACATGTTGGCTACAAAAAAGACTTGATGATAAAAATAATCAAAAGAATGGGCCCTCGTATAAAGATTCAGGATTAACCCACAACACCAGCAACAGACGCTGTATTTCTGTTCCTCCACCGTGCCATCAAGCCAAATACCCCATTGACGTGTATTTTGAAATGCGTTCATTGTTGGAAGGAACAGCGCGTGGTTATGGATTTGAATCCACACAACTAGTTACTTCGTTTTTAACTAACGTTGCTAAAGGCCATACTACCCGATTTTCATTTCCTAATTCAAATTGCCCCTTTCCAGCGGAAGGTAACATTTCATATTCATTTGGGAGCCTGAGCTGTACCAGTCCAGATGACTATAACAATAAAATCAGTACAGATGCTTCAGCGGCATTGGACTACTCAGATGAAGAGGTCTTTGAGGATCAGCTGAACACAACATTGGAGACTCAGTGTACTGAAGACAGCAATAGCAGCACTGATTGTGCCTGTTAACAGTATTTAGGTTTGGGACTATTTTTCTAACATTAATTTTAAATGCTGATCCCAATTAGTATTGAAAATACAACTATAAAATGCACAAATGATGGTTACACTGAAGAATTAGATTGCATTGTCATTAGTCATTACTTTAATCGTAATTACTTATTATTATGTCATTTACTTTTACATTAATTGAAAAATGTAGGACACAATAAGCAAATTGCTACGCGTATTGCTACTAACTAACTACGAAAAATTTTGCTCATAAAATTGTCAACTTCCTTCAGATTAGTAGCATCCTTGAATGAAACATTATTCCCATCTCATTTTTATTCCCATTTCTCATTAATGTCATTATCGCATTTCCAGAACAACTTACCCGCACTAAGGCAACAAGTGTTTTCCCACCAGATGGCGCCATTTTTTAAATATTTTAAATGGTGCCACATAACATAAGAGAGACTTTGAGATTCAAATAAACATGCAAAATATAAGAAAAAACCATTTTCTGAAAATGAAAAGTTTATCTAGCTGTATTCTCCACAATTCCAAGTACCAAATTACATTTTTTTTCAAAATGTTCCATTACATTATCAAACATACACGAGCAGTTGAAAAGGTTTTCTTGAAAATTTGTTAAGTGAAAGTGAAAGTTTGAAGTGAAAATGCCTACTTCAAAAATGTCACCGGAATTTCAAATAACTGGCAGGTACCAAACATGGCTATGGCTAAAGCTTACAGTTACTTTATCTGTTTAGCTCAGATACAAGTTACAGTTACAGTTACTTTATCTGTTCAGCTCAGATACAAGTTACAGTTAGTTACTTTATCGGTTCAGTTCAGATACAAGATACAGTTACAGTTATGTATCTTATCTGTAACTATAACTGTATCTAACGGAAAAAAGTTACCACACTCTTTGGGATATAGGTAGCTTTGGTATAATACCAGCGTTATGTCCCTGACTTAACCTACCCTAACCTGACCAAGTTATTTTGAATTTTGTTAGGTTAGGTTGACCTTAAAGGTCAAAGAAAATAAACTTTTGTAAACTGTAAAGTAGGCACATCTATTCAGTATTGGCGTTAAAGTCAGCCCTCACTTTTTAGACGTTAAAGTCAATTTAGTTTCTAAGGGTTGCCCTCCATTTGACCCGCAAGTGGTCGACCCCAAATGCTCATCTGAGCTATTGACCATACCTATCCTATCGATTGGCGAAAACAGATTTTCAAAATTCCTTTACCTTCAATCGTGCTTACGGTGGACGGCCGGGCACGATGGAGGAAAATAATATAATTACATAAAATGTGCCTAAATAAAAAAACTTGGAAAAATCTCTAAAAATAAGTAAAAAAAGTAAAGTAAAGTAAAAGCCTAAAAATCAGATCAGAAAATCTGAGTGAGTCAATTGAAACCAACTCTAATTTTTCAGCGAAAAAACGGATTTTTTTTACTGCCCACCGCCCTTAATAAGCCGAATCTAACCCCGTAACAGAAAAAGATATTTTTGGGTCCCATGATTGCACAAAATTAAGTTGCTATAAACATTTACATAAAAACATTTACATTTAAAAACTCAGTAGTAAACATTGCTAGTAAGTAAGGGATTTTGCGATATGACATTCCAACCGAATACGAAAATTCCTATTCCTATAAGTGCAGGTGTACTCCTACCCGATTAGTCTTCACTTCATTGCTTTCAAGAACTAGTAGTAAGTTATACTACACGACGGGTCAATTGCATTAGTTGCATGTGTATTCTTGATTTTTCATATATGTGAATGTGATTATGTGATCTCGATTTTAAGTGTAAAATGTAAAACTATAAGGTCAAACGTGCTGAATCGTGTTTTTTTGGACAAGGTCTGCTACTATTCTACTATTACAATTACTACTGTTGCTTATAATACTAACTGTTGTGATAATATAATATTTCTACTGTCATATAATTTGTTTATCGTATTATGGCCATTGCCATCCTTGTGGTGCGAGAATCTCAGCTGTGTTCAAAGTAGATTGTGTAAAGGCGATGAATAATGATGCTGACGACGACGACGGTGCAGTGATGTGAAGAGTAACACACGGTGTGTTACACGCCTAACTTTCGTGGTATACCAAATATCAACACTCTGTCTAGACTGCAAGTCATAATAGCACATCACAAAAAAACAGCAGCTACTACTATATACTACTTGGGATGATGTGATGAAATGCAAATGAAAAGTGAAAAAATCTTCTGCTTCATTTCATTCAACGAACTTTTCTTAAGATTTATTGAACGCCGTTTTATTTAATACCGTGGGACAGTATTCTGTTATATTCTGTGTTGTATGTTGGATTAAAAGTTTTTTTTTGTAACCTTGTATACTTGTTATATTTCTATAATCCGTGCTATTGTTTCAGTCGAGTCTCTGAAGAAGTAACTGTGCGTGTTTATGTTCTACATTTACACATTCATTGACTCAATTTTGTGTTCAGTGCGAAGCGATATAATTATTCGTCAGCAGCATCAGTGGTGCTGCCAGTTTAGTGTTCGTAGTGCCGTTAGTCCCTCATCCCTACACGTAATATAACTCTCTCTGGTGTTTAATATGTCACGTCGAATGCATATATGTTACTAATGTTAAGTCTTACCTCCCTCCCATTCTTCTAGAGGTGGTAGTTGGTGGACAAAGCAACAAACATTTCAACAAACTTGTCTTACTAACTATAGACATCACTGTTTAGTATAGGACGGTGTGTTTATGTGTCTGGCATTGCATTGGCATCACACTGCTTTGACTGCTTACGTGTGTGTTGTGTTATTGTGTAGTGTAAAAAGACTTGCTCACTTCACTAGTTGTGGTCAGTGGCCATTGTCATTGTCAGCAAGGCAAGTACACAAACGCAACATAGGTTTGTATGCTCGAAATAACAAGTTTTTACGCAGGTATGTTTCAGTAATTTTTTTTCTAGTAAGGAATATATAACGTATTTGATAACAAGCAGATAGCCAATTTTTCCTTTGATTTGTAGTTTGTTTATTTATCATTCGTTTAGACGGAGTTGTGTTTTTTAGGAATACGCCTTTTTGTCTAGATTTCTGACTATAAATTTGAGTTTGTAAGTTAATATAAGTTGATGGGAGTTTCGTAGAAAGCCACAAGTGCAACTAACTATCAAAAATATGTGCTGCTTGTTAGGCTAGGAGATTATGTGAACGATCTCATAGTAATAAAAAGTAATAATAATCGGTAGTGGAACGTATGTCTCGACTTGTTTTATTTTGTTACACCAGTTTTATGTGGTAGTCTGTTAGGCTTTTGTAAATAATTAAAACGTATCGAATACTGGCAAACTTATACAACTCTGTTAGTTGGGTCTTAATTGAATTGGCAGTAAAACGTTATCAGGTAAATCAAGACAAAATATTATCAGAGTAATAAACCCATTCTTCTGAAGAAATAAAGAAATGCAACACTCGTGCATTCAACAGAGGGTGTATGCATCCGTATACAGAAGGATTTCTTTTCGGTACTGATCTACTCCTTATTTAATTAAAATGAAGGCCTGGTGCTATATCAATATAAAACGGGAGTAATAATTTCTTCAGTTTTTGGCAGCTGATAGAGTTAATTAAGTTGTGTACTGTTCGTGGCTGTATTTTCAACATTTCGGAAGTATATTTTCAATTTAAACCCATTACGATTATTTTTTTAATGTTAAAATAGTGGGAGTTTGATTTCTTCGGGCTTTATTTAAAAACAATTTTTAATTTTGTCTAGCATGAAATATTTCAAATATAATTCAATAAAATCAAAACTCTTACGCCAAACGTCAAATCAATTAAAACTTTATAAATAAAATATCACTATAATTACATGTTATTTCTTAAATTTTAAAACGGCGGACACAGAATTTTTTCATATTCGCTGTAGCCGTCTATCACAACAGTCGTTGAAGTAAATCGATTTAGGCATTATTTGCACCATCATTTAACGGTTTTTAATTCTATGTCGATTTTTATATTACTTTTTGAACAGATTATCCAAATATTTTTTCATCTCAGCAGCAAAGAAAGAGATAATTTCTACTTACCCTGTCACCATAGTTGCTAAATTGTTTTACAGCTAATTTGCAGCTTTCACTAAGAAAATCTCAAACACCATAAATATGGCAGGTTCCAGTTTCAGTTACGATAAGTCTACACCATTCTTTTCGACAGAGGATGTTGATGATGCTACATTCCTAAAAAATACGGGCCGACGAGCATATGAATCGTCCACAGTGGATGAACGTAGGCAACAGCTACTACAAGAAAAACAGAAGATTGAGCAAAGAACACTGGAATCTTCAGTTCGATCGCTTACTTTACTTCAAGAATCTGAACAAATCGGTACTGCAACAGCTGAGGTACTAAATTACCGGTGGCAGTTTCAAACTTTATGTTTGAAGTACTTGCTAGATATTTACTAAATATTTCTATGCATTATGTTTGTCTTAGGAACTATCACGACAGCGAGAACAGCTTCAAAATACAGAACAAAAATTGGATGAAATCAATTCTTCCCTTAGAACGAGCCAAAAGCACATTCAAGGGATCAAGGTAACTTCTTTTCGATTTTATTTTAGTAAATATTTTTATTTCTTATTAGTAGTCAATAAGTTCAATCTAACCAAATACCTTTTTTGTAAAAAAAAAACTAGAGTGTCTTTGGAAGCATTAGGAATTATTTTTCGAGTTCCAGTAAACCAGAAACAACTGCGCTAAAGACTTCCGCCTCTGATTTAGATCTGCAGCAACCTTCAAGGTCAACGTCGAAAAGCCAGTTGTCTTCAATACTAGAAAACAGCAACAGTCCAAAGGAGGATGATATTCATCCCACTCAACGGCTTCGACAAGAAGATCCGTATACTAGTAGACAAGTGGATGACGTATTGGATCGTAACCTAGATATGATGGGGGATTCGTTATCTCGGTTAAAACAAATGGGAAGTAACCTGTTGGACGAAATTGGAGATCAAAACGACATGATTGAACGCATCTCTCGTAAGACAGAAAATGTAGATTTCAAAATGCAACAACAAACCAAAGATATGAACCGTATTTTGAAAAAGTGATGAAAACTGAAGTTTCGTTTCTTCATGATGACAAATTCCAGGCAAAATTCATTTTTACATGAGCAAAGTAATGTGTTATAGGTATATTAATAAGCAATTCTTCATGTCATTGCTGTATCTTCAACAGATCCTACTTTTGTCGATATTAGTCGATTAATGCCAGATTCTATGTATGCATATATATAAGTAATACAAAATATATGTACATCAATCTGTAAAAGTATGTATGAAAATTATCATCATCGCTCAACATAATGAAGCAAATGTTTTATGTTATACTTCCGTTAGCTACAGTTGTAATATCGCAATATGAATATATATAAATAAACTGAGTCTTTATTATTTATACGTTCTGATTGGAGTACTATAAAGAAACCGTATGATAATATTTTTCTCAAATGTTTCGTCTTATTCCATCGTGATAACTTTGCATAGTAAAAAACGAGATTATGTCCAATTAAACTGTACACTAATTATTATTTAAGATAAATAAGTTGTAGGCAAATGTGTGAGAGGATGTGTGCTCCCGTGTTGTTGTCTATTTCCTGAGGAAGGTGGAATCAAGCCCACCACATTGTTAGATTTCGACCGAGATGTAAAAAGTGACTTAGAATTCGACTGAAACCCCCTTACGGTGAAGGATCTACAGTTGGCATTTGGAAAGGTTCTGAATACACCAGAATCCAGGGAACCCTTCCTATCAGGTAAGCTAACGATTGGAAAACGATGAGGAAGTGAATTGGTGTCAAAATCTGTGGTTGCTGAAGAAGATGAATTGTTAAGTTGAGGCAGCGATGACTTCCTTTGATGACCGTAAGAGGACAGTGGTTCGATCGCGTCATAAGGGTAGGTGGAGGAAGTGCCTGTGGCACTATGAGACCGGCTATGAGATCTTATGCACAGTTGCTGCTGCTGTTGCTTTGAAAGAGGAATCGTTGACTTTGCCTCAAATGCCTCCAATCTTTGCCTCACCACTCCAGTCTTCACTGTATGGAATTCTGGCTTTTCATTTTCGACGGAAGACGTTGCCAAATGACCCATTGGCAATTTTATTTTGGATTTGAAAGATTTTTCTTTCATTTTATCTCTAGAACGACAAGGGGAATCTCCGGAGGACTTCTTAAAACTTCTGGGAGTATCTATCAGTGAGCTACTGTTGCTTTCTTTCGCGGTCCTGTCCGTTTTAAAGTTGTGATGAGAGCTTCTCCTTAAAAAAGATAAGCAACCAAAGGCTTCTGGTTTCTTTGAAGTAACACGATCATCTCCGCTGGAATTTGCATCTGACTCGTAGGAACTACTTTGTGCTGAACCGTCATCCTTGTTATCGTCCACAACAATGATCTGACTGGTGCAAGCGTTGTCAATAGAAGACGATTGAGTCAAAAGTGAATTTAGTTGACGATTACTTTGTGACTCAAACTCATTCACTAAACGTCTTACGCTAAATTTTGAGTCAAGCACACTGCTAATGTTAATTACTTGGTTGGGCGACACAGAAAATGTGTGTCCGTTAAAAGGCTTTCTGCAACATTTCAAACTTATACTTTTTCTACAGCTAATATTAGTTCCTGTTGTCGAGTCTGAATCCTGAGAAGTAGGCGATTTCGGATGATCATCAGTTTTTTCTATTTCCTCCAATGTAGGCAGAATATTTAACTCTAGTAATGGCTTAACGATGTTATTACTGCTACCATTGACATTAATGTTATTACCATTATCACGATACATATCATGAATGGCTTCAACTGCTGTTAACGGCGCCTCTTCTGTGTCCATACTACACTCAACTTGACTATCGTCAAAAATTTTGACCACCGGCACCTCGTTTTCTGAAAGGACTAAAGAATCCCTATTTGGCGTGCAATTTAGTCGACAATCAGGAGGTAAAGATTGTTGCTGTTCTTGCTGCTCTAAACTTCTAACGGCTTCAGTAAAGGAGTCCATAACCTCAGGTGGAACTATGTCATTGAAAACTGTTGGGACTGACGATAGAGGTATTGCCGCACATGAACAGCTTTTTGGTCGTAGAAGATCTCCAGTAATTTTGCCAACCTTTTCCGGCTTCAGTCGAGCTGGCGCTGTATTGTAATATTTCCTTGGCGACTTCACTTCATTCCCACTTACTATAATATCATTATTTGAACTGGAAAAGTTTCTGTCCTTTGGCGTTGAAAGGGCGATATCACTTTGTTTAAGATTAGACTCTGACTTTGAACGTTTCTCAAGTGTGCTACTGTGGCGCTTCGCAGCTAATATTCCCTGTTATAAATACATAAAAATGACAAATTGGTATTAGGAATATGATGCGTACTCATCGTAGGTATATAACTAGAAAATGCAAATCTTTTCAAGAAAAGACCGACCGCCAACTCACCTCATACACTTCAAGTTGTTTCATAAAGTGCGGATTAGGTTTTACACATGTGCGTCGTTTCTTCACATGTTCCAGCGATCTGGGAAGGTCCCAATTCCGCGTCTTCATAACGTATGCTATCACAATTGTTGCAGATCTACTAATACCCATTTTACAATGAACTAAAACATTCTTATCCTCTTTAAGTGCTTGGCTAATGAAACGATAGGAATCATTAAAATATCGGAGAAGGTCAGTCTCTTCATTATCAATTACAGGAATATTCATATAGCGAAACATGTCAGGAAAGAAATTATCAATTTCTGCAGTTACATTGAGGATACAGCTTATCCTTTTAAAAAACGTCAACAACAACAACAATTATTAGCATTTTTGTAGCAATAATATGGTATGGTATATATAATCGTTTAATTTATTGTGAGCACGTACTCTTTCTCCGACAGTTCTTGTTGATGCGACGCATTCCATTCTGTGCCCAAGTATAAATGATCTAAAATTAACGCCGGAGCCTCCATTTGGCCTAGTATTCTTAGCATCTCTTCGTCAATAAAGGATTTATAACTGTAATAAATAAAGTTGTGTCCGTGTCAGAGTATGTATTTGTGTACATATTGTATGCTGATAATAATAATTATTAATAATAATACAAAAAGCAGTACTTTGAAAAGTCAATCTGGAGCTTAGTTTCAAGTTTTGTACGGATTTCTTTAGACGTTACTTCATCCAAATCCTTTTCATTCAAAAGTATTTCACGGAGTGCACCACTGATTTTCTCCTTCAGCGTTATCTCTTCCGAGGTCCTGTATAGGTAAGTACAAGTACAACTCAGTTAAACCGACAAATGTAAGTAAGAAAAAGCAAAGAAATCTTTATTGAACACATTAAGAGTCCATACTGTTGCTACTGATATCATACTGAACATAACCACAAGTTAATAAAGCAACATCACTATCATGAATTTTACTGACATTGCCGATGTGACGGGCCTTTTAATCTCAACACCCGGGAGTGCGTTCCATTCGCTGAGGCACTCCGTGTCCGATTTATACGTCTGGAACAACTTGTTGTAGTGATTAACCGCGTACACCTGGTAACTGTTATTCTTCTTGGCACATTCACTAGCCTGGTAGAGTGACTGAAGTGCCGTCCACATGGTCTGCACGGAAACAGGTTTGAAAATATGACTTCGGAGTCCATCCCCGTTGGTAATGCAAAACCCTCCATCGCCATCAAGTCTGATAGTTGTGTGAGATAAGATGGCAAGGACCAGACCAAGACTAATGCTCTTTTCACAATCAATCCCTAGAACGCAATATTCTTCACATTCTTGTTCAATGCAGGACACCACAGCAAGATAACGATTTCTAGCCACATTTGGTGTAGTTGAATTTTCCAGTCTAACTACCAGTTTTATTGAGTCATGTTCCCGAAGTAGATGGGACAGCTGGTGCAAATGCTTCTCAATCTCAGGCATGGTGTCGTCGAGTTCATGTGATATGATAAATCTATGACATCAAATAACCACAACAATAACAACAAATAAAGTCATAATAACAATCGGCATTGGTTATACAATTTGCTATGTTTTGCCAACAAATGAAAGAAAATTGTTTTGCCAACAAATGAAAGAAAATTATGACTAGCCACAGCCTTCAAATTTATATATTATCACCATATAATTACAGCCACGCCACAACCACTGTTCATGGTTTACGCTTGGCCACCCACTACCAAGTTAAGAGTGGACAGGCAGTCAGTGAACAGACAGCATAGCTAATAAGAACAACTAACGAACAAAACGATAATGGTAACACTGATGCTAAAATATTATTTCAATAAAATTGACCACTAAAGATTGGTCTTCATCGTACATTAGGAAACCCTTTTAGGTCAAGGATGCACTAATGAAAGGGTTTCCGTATTTTTTTCTTTTGGATTTGGATGATGGGATGGAAGTACAAAACTTTACACATCCGTACCTACACCAACCACCATTGGCAGCGAACCGTTACTATTAAATGTTTTATTGATGTGTGATTATGTGTGTACTTGAGTATTTTATTGGGTTTCCTCAGAATCTTTCCCTTACTAAACCTCTGCGATGCTGTTGTTGCGGCAAAATGTACCTTACTGACTCACTCCAATCCCAGTTCACACGTTTATGCACTTAACGGATTTTACATTAAAAACAACATTTGGGACGAGATTCAATGCCGATATGCCATCTTTTCCTTTATCAGAACAAGTGACACAAAATATGTAGATTTTTATGATTTTATTTAGAACTTACACCATGCATTGTAGTCATTACTATGTATACGAGCTAGCCCTCAATACCAATACTACCGTTACGACAGCAGCTCTCAGCTAACATTTATCATTGATAAAATGAAGATAACGATAAAACTCTACCATTCGCTGTGACGACAGGACGCCGCCACACTGTACAACATCAATCTAGTAACCTGTAGCCTGCGCGTTGTCGTGGCACTCCGACTCCACTGCTGTCCTAATGATTTGCATCTACATTTTAGCACATCATTGTCGTCATTCGTCGTCGTGAACATATGTACGTAGTCATGCTGAAGATTAAAATTTCATGCTTGCTTTCCTTCCTACTACTACCTCCACTCATCACGAGCAACATAGTAGCCAACTAGTCTTCCTTTGTCGATTGATTTATTGGTTTTGATCAAATATGTCATTTGCTTACGGGGACATTTATGTTTTAGTGTGCCTTTTACCACAACTTTTGGCGTCAGGTAATAATATGGCTTTTGAACAATTTGCAATAAAAGACACGTAAAAGCTTATTCATAACCTTGCGTGTAACAAATTTTAGCATCGATTTGCAAAACAAAACAATAGACACAAACGAGTAAATTAAAAAAGTTTTGTGCGACAGAGCGCTTTGTACTTTATTCAACTTACCAAGAAAATGAAAATCGCTGCGAGTAATATAAATGCATGCACTATTTTTCGCCCCACCAACACTACGTTTTTCAAGTAGTTGCCAGCATTATCAGGAGTTGATTGCTCTCTCGAAGAAAAATGGACACTCCACTGGATGTTGTGTTGTTATTCGCGGTGGTAAGAATAGTTCATTTTAAGTCGAAATTTCCGAAATGATTTATTCTGCAGAAATTTAAGATCAACTTGTTTGTTTGCCAAAATGTTCCCACAAAATAGCATTGTACGGTAAAAGGGCAACTTTGACGGACATTCTTTCCTGTAGCACCATTTATCTGCTATTAAATGCTTACTCAAATTACTACTAGCATAGCACTTTGTGCATGCTTAACGTTAAACAAAATCCTGGCTTATTATCCGTGTACGTTTATCAAGCAAAATTTCTCCAACTAAATGTGCACAAATACAGAGTTAAAGTTCCAAATGAAAACAGGTGGCATCTGGAGATGTGCTGCAGTCCTGGACGTTTCTATTTTTCTCTAGAACTGAAAAAGCACCGTCCACAGGGAAAATACCACGATAACTGAACAACATTGCACTACACGGTGGCAAGTTCAGTCTAGAATGGAAAGCAATGGAAGATTCTACTTTGGAACGTGCAGAAGTTCACGTCGGCTTTGAAGCACACAATTTGTCCGTTTGATCCTGTTAGGAAAAAATCAACAAGACAAGTTTTTACATTAATAAAAAAAAACTTATTACTATCGAAGCACATTGCAAACAAAAGCAAAAATACGACACGATACGACTTTTATGTATATAACCTACGATAGATTTATACATAAATGTCAACAGTAAGAACTAGAAAGATTGAAAGACTATTATTATTCCTGTTTTCTTCGTAATTTTAGCAACTGATCGTCTCATATTTGCTACTAAATCCGTTTATGATTAAGAACCATATAAGTCCTGCGTATTTGCATGAGATATATCTGTAAAACCTCTCTCGTAAGCTGCTAATTATGTTGATGCTACAAGAAAAACAGGATTTCAGGTAGATACCATCAGGCCTAATAGGTATTAATGGGCTGACATGAATTAAAACTATGACTACCTCGACAGAACACAAAACAAAACTTGCCAACCAATTCTTAGCAACTGCAATGATTGCATTGTTTTGTTGCACTTGGTATTTTTAAAAAATATAAACGTCTACTTTTTCAGCGTTTACCATGTTCAATGCCAAAAACAACAGTAGTCATCACTGTGAGCAACAACAGGAGCCAAAAAGCGAAATTAAAAATCAGTAATTCATGAAGAGTATATATACAGCTTTCGAATACTGTGTACACAAAATTTATTGATTTGAATAAAAAATTAGATTCCTGATTGAAAAACCAGTAGAACAGTTTTTTTTCTTCACAAAAACAATACACATTCCCCAGACTGGTTTGCGTCGTCCGTCACTAACGCTCAAATACGTTGTATCGTAATCACGTTGTCACTAAAACTGTGAGTATTTAGTCGGTTACAGCGCCGCTTGCTACTTCACTCGCACTGCTTGCTACTCATCATCAACATCATCGGAGAGTAGTTTTTTAGCAATAGAGAAATTCGACAAAAAATAGACTCAAACAAACGTAAAGGCACCACACCATGCATATCAGACAATTGTTTATTTTAATGCACAACCAACCGTAAAACAGATGAAATACGACGGACACCTCCATGAATGACGACAACGTATGTAACAGTACATATTAGCTTTGTCTAATTGTCTTTTACAACCACAAGGAATTATCTGCTTTGGAACATTTATGTACACCTCTGCCACACACACTTCATTTTTCTTTCTTTTTTCAATCAACAAACGCCCACCTCCTCCTCACCACCACCGCCACCTCCTTCCAAAACTGAAAATTTTAATTTTACCATTATCATTCATTGTCTCCTAAATTTAAACTAAGAATAAAAATACTTGCAAACTTTACACAAACACAAAACGACAGGAGAGTAACCCACATTTATATGTATATAGTTCAACCAGCGTAATATTTACTTAGTTGAGTGAGACAGAGAACTTTTTTTATATAATATAATTATTTAAACTTTGCTCTTACGTTTCTTTGCGAGCGAGAAAAAAATGTAATAATGTGAGATAAAGGAATCATAATAATTTTAATGGTTTATACATACAATTTTTTTTTATTTTGTTAAACTCCACTTATTCCATTTATATTATTTAATAAATATTAATAACAACAATATAAACCAACAAACGAGAGCAAAAATGCACACACACACACATTCCACTCACTCACAGGCACAAACGGCAGACCATCATAGTACATCATTTATATGAAATATCGTTAAAACATTTTTGCAATTATGATTATGTTACCACCACTACAACTAACTATAAGAGAAGTTGAGCTTTTGAAAGATTTTTTTTATTGTGTAGTAAGTAATAATTCTAGCAGGCAACAATACTCTCATCTGCAGAAGCAACAGTCGCTCATTCTCAAATTCGCATCTCTTTAAGCCTGTCTGAGAGCTCTACCTCCATTTTTAGTATTACACAATCCAATTCACTCACAAGAAAATAATGATTATTATTAAATATTAGGTATCTACATGCATATTGTATGTATGAATGAATAGGCATATAATATGTATGTATTCCTTTTTTCCACAAAAAAAATTATTCTCCTCTCCACTACATTTTCAACATTTGCATTACCTTACTTACTACTCGACTTTGACTATCATTAGCAGTTATCAGACAAAAGAGCAGTCGGCTCGGCAGCAGCAATACAACAGCAGGGGACGAATATAATAGGGAACAAAAATAGTGCAAGTAGTTGTTGTGTAGTTAGCAAAGTTACTCCACCAAACTCACCATCGTATCCTGATGATGATGATGTACATATATGGTAACAATGCAAAAATGTGCAATACTTGCTAAAAATCATACTCTCATGATTATTTTTTAAAACAGCATAATAATATCACAGTTTGTAGCCAGTCAGTCAGTCCCTGCCTTTTGTGAGTGTGTATTCCTTTTACCTTCAACATACCTACACACACAGGGGAACACATTAAATTCATCTTCTGTGTGTCTGTCTACATGACGAAGTATCTCTTGGCAGTATATTTATATGGTACATTGTTGTATGCTTACGCTTTTACACTTAGACAGACACCGAACAACATAATATTCATCAACATTTTAGCTCAACAGATGTAGTTTTAATTTTATTTTACAGCTTACCTGTCTACCTGCCCTCACAATAATATAATCTCAATACTAACTTGCTACTGCATATATATACACACACACCTGCCTGGTGCCTGACTTGATGGAATAATATACATGAATATTACACACACACAGGTAACAACACAGATGATCCATTTATACGTGAACGTGACTGCTCATCATTAATATCAATATATGGAGAAAGATTTTGTACACGTATCAACAACGAGTTGTTCCCTAAAACTTGTAGCTTTTATTGTAATCCCTAAAACGTTGAGCGTTCAGCAGCACATCTCGAGCTTGTAGGAACAGACGGAGGGGAGTAATGTGGACAGGTATTCCCTAATGAATGCCTTCACTGCATTATTTCACCTTTTCTGTGATTTTGCTATTGTTTCTAGTCTTGCCTGCATAGTCAGGACGACATGATATGATGATGCTACGCTGCTGACGCGCTGCTGCTGCTGCTGCTGATAATAATGATGAGTGTGAGTGAACGGATATTTAGATGAATACGCGTACAGACTGGTCAAGCCTGTCTCCATTGCCAAAAAAGTTGCAGCAACAACAACTGCACAAAAGCAAAGGGATATCATATCATTGTGCACTGGGATTTTGTTAACTAGACTATAGATAAATTCTTTAATTTCTTGTAAATAAAATTTAAACTCTGTAGTAGTAATGGCAGCAGTTAGCGTGTGCGTGGCTAAACATACAAAATTAATGTTGTTAACTGCTCTTTTGCAACGCTAAACAGCAAATTTGCTTTGTACCACTCTACACACGAGATTGTCTTGATGTAATGATGTACTTGTATTTTCGTTAAATATTTTATTTGGAAAAATTATGATGAATGAATGATTATTACATATATGGACGAATTTATATTAGGCTCATTATTGTATTATTATTGAAATGTTTTATTTTTAAACTATAAAAACATCATTATTGAGCAGATATATAGATTTGCTGGTCGTCGTACAATTGTTGCGTTGTTACATTTTTATATATTTATTTACAACTCCCTTTCTGTCTATGCCTTTTATGTCTTGTCACAATTTAGTTTAGCAATAAAGTGTGACACGATAAAAAAAAAAGTAAATCGGAACGGAATCGGTAGGGAAAAGGCGTCGTCGTTATGCCGTCGTCAGCCAGTTTTGTTATTGTTGTGATGATACACTGTTATTTGGAGTATGAGAGTAATAGGTGACACGACACCATTTGTTGCGCTTTTCGCTGCGGCTGCTACCACTGCAGCTAGCGATGGTTGGTGGTGATGATGATCTTCTTTCTCAAGTGCTCTACCTGACTGCGCTAAAACTAAACCAAATATTATGCATGCCTGCCTTTTCTACTACACACAGTAAAATACTTAAAATGAACAACTAACAATGTAAAATGTTTTAAATGATTATTGCGTGCGAAATAAAGTATACACGACATAACGACGACGACATAGATATGATTATATTGTGATAGGAGTGCACGCTTGCAAAAAAAGTACTAAGCAGCACATCACCAGCGGAGCAGCATATGTGAGTGAAAAAGAACATGCTTTTGATTTTTCACAAATGGTACAATAATGTATATATATCAATTTTACATATTATTAATTCTGAGCTGAATACTGATGATGATGATGACGGGGACGATGACGACGGAGTTTGCAAACAAAGTCTCTGTGTGTAAGAAAGAAATAACTAGAGATTGTAATAAATAGCAAAAATGAAGTCAACACGTGAATACCTAGAATAACATCATCATCATCTACCATATCTACGAAAGAACATTATTATGCCGACATCCTATCATAAATACATAGACTATTTTCGATATAACGTTTTTGAATAATAGGGTCGATAAAAGGATGGATGTACTAGAATGTACTGCTGCTGCAGTACTGATGATGATATAATATATTATTTACCTAATACATTTACATTTCTTAAGGTTACATTACTAAAAATGTAACATCATGTAGCGCAAATATGTACTTTATCTTAAGGTGCTACAAACACAAACGTGCCTGTCCATCTTATTGGCGGTAGGTATGTAGGTAGATGATACGCTAGCGCACCCTGCAAAAAACATCCACGAAAAGTTGCTCATTCACGATGATGATGATGATGATGATGATAATGATGATGGACGAGAATATATAGTTCATGTCTCACGATCTTCCAATAATAGCATCCCTGTATATAACGCAAACTAATTTTACAATTTGTAATATCCCCTTTTTGTTCGTTTTCTTGTCTACACCTTGCCATTGCAATAGCATATATGTATGTTTTGGCTTGCTGGTATGTAAAATGTATGTAGTAATTGAGCCTGTGCTTTGTTTCATTTTGACTTGGCATAATGCATCGTGTGCTATTTGCAAATCATCATAGGGAGCGAGATAAACGTGTGTATTAATTTTAACACATGTGTGTAGTTTAGTTTGTTCTTGAGAAGTAGGTATAATATGACATGTCTATATGATTTAGATTTATAATTATGATTTTGTTGCATTGCACTACTAGCGAGTAGTGGTCGTATAATCTTAATGCAAGTCCTACCTCACCTTACAGCATTATACTCACTGCAAAAACGTTCAAAACCTGAAACTTGAAACGTAAAGCAAGACACAACGGAGAAGAAAATGCATTGCATGTGCAGGCAAGGGCTTGGTAGTCTTTAAAAGGTTACTTCAACATTTTTTTCAAAATTGGTGCACGATGCATTTAATTCATTTGAGCACCCTAGCAAAACAATTTTAAAGCCTTTTCCTTTGCACTGACCACCATCCAAATCAGGATGGTATTTTATAAGCAAGCACTATGGGGAGCCCTTTTCTTGTGTATTATTATTTTATCCATGAATGAAGGAGTATTGTTTAGTGGCGTTGCAATTCACTGCCCGTCAACAAGGAGTTGACATTAATGGAGGAAACAAAACTAATACAGAATACATAAATGATTACCCCTCACGGTGACGGCGACTGGCAACAGAGCCCTTTGTGTGTTTACGTTAGACGACATGATGAATAAGGAGGGATAGCCTCGAAAATTTAAACTTTTACTTCTCGTAAAATTCATAATTTATGGTCATTAACTTTGTACAAAATGGAATAGCAATTGGGTCGGACTGTGAACAAAGTCGGGTTTCTATCTATTTTGTCTGACTTGGAATGCCTTTCTAAACGCAGCCACAAAAAAGCTGTAGTTATGTGTTCTAACTTCATGTAATGCTGTTCAACATTCACAAACTACCAATTTGCAATGACGTCTAAATAACTGAACCCTATCTGTCGTTGTTGCATTTTACATTTTTATATTCACGCTGATGACGAGAAAAGTCACAAAGTGAAGTAACCAATGAGTAATGAGTATTTTATACTGCCTTGGTTTGTTTTTACGACGTTAGAGAACATGGTTTTGAATAAATACCAATTTTGTTCTGTCAACCTTGCAACATTTCATTCGGCAAGTCGGTACATTATTATAACCAGGACAACAGTGCAGATAATAAAATAGGCGTACAAAGCAAAAATAACTCGAAAGCAAATTATAATTACAGACCCATGTTTAGTCCTTTTCTCTCTAAACGCACAAAAGCAGGTGCATACCAGCCAGTATTGTTGCTTTGCTTATTATCGACAAAGGAATATGGGAACCGGAACCGGATTTTGTATCACAATCAATGCTAAGCTAGTACAACACATTTCGAGTACCTAACACACCTGTCATCAGTAAAAGAATGATTATATGTAAAGAGTAATCAGGATTTTTGTGATTTTCTCTTGACTCGTAGTCTACCAGTCGGGAGTTGTAATTATGTATATACCTAACTGACACGTTTGTGGCAAATGTCGAATTAAATGGTTCCGTTTCACTCATGTTTTATTAGTTTTGATTTTTTGTTTTGTCTCTGCCTGCACGTAAAAATGCATTTTGCATTGCTACGCAATAAAATTTATGAGCAATACCTACCTCCTCGCGCCTTGTCAATATTATTAAAATTCATCATCATCATTCTCTGTGTGCGTGGAGGATCACACATGTTTTATCACCATTACAACGGCACAAACCTAAAACAATAAACTTGCTAATGCACACATAAAAAACGTACATACGAATATAATCAATATGCCAATCTTAACCTATAATCAAGATCAGGATTTCGTATTATAAGTTTGGCAGTAACATATTTTAACAAAAAGTCTTAAAAACACTTTTTTCGTTCACACGTACACATGTGTACTTGGGCAAGAGAAGTTAGATGGTCTATAACTTGTTGTTTTTCTCCTCATTTCATCGCGAAGTCAGCAAGTTTATACATGGCGGATGTAAAAGATTACTTTTTTAAAACAATAAAACAGCAATGTGGTGGTAGTATAAAGAAATGGTGGTATAAAATCAGCAAAAATCGAGTTTGACTGGTCTGATCTCTCAACAACAGTCAATCCATCAATCACAAAAAAAAATCTGTACAAGAGAACAAAGACTATATAGAGGTACTTTAGTACATGCGAATGGTCAACAAAGTGACTCTATGCAATGATGTGTAAAAAAAGGTGAGCACACAGCAGAAACTAGATGAGTATGCCTGATCTTATGCCTGGTTGAGTTGAATTCGACACGATTGTTGAAAAAGTGGGTCATTCACAAAGTCACAACAATGCACAACAATATCAAATGTGGAAGAGCAAGAAGAAGCAAGCGGAAACTGTATGGTTATGAGAGTAATAAAGAGTGAATCACGCACCACGACGATTTGGCTGACTTTTATTAGCTTTGATGAAGCGGATTCATCATAATCATCATCATCGCCGTCATTGTTGATGTTGCACAAATCCAACGCACAGAGAAAACGACCGAACGACGACTTTGTAGACGCACACACTACACACAGGCACACAACCAGGTTAAGTTCAACAATGACGGTGAACAAAGACTTTTTTTCGAATTCTAAAGTTCACTACTCTTTGTTTTTCAGTATTACACACACATTTAACGAAGCTGCTAAATGTTTTCAATATTATTTCTTTGTATGTCGTCACTATACTTAATTGTGAAAAAAATCCTCTGGTTCTGCTGACATTTATACAAAATTACAATACATGCACAATGAAGTGTAAAAAAACTTGAATATCAATTTTTTGTATGAAAGACTGATAAAAGACGTGTGTTAAAAGATGAGGATACAAATAGACACTAATCCAAAATCGACTATTCGTAAAATCCACCAAACGTCGACACACGATTTTTTTATGCATTCATCGGCAGTGCCTACATTATTTAATTCATTCTCTCTTGTCTAATTATATATATACCTACTATTACTTCAGGAGAAAAAAACAAACACAAAGACAACTGCACCAATCAACCTACAGTCACAAGTTTACACACGTCTCTCCTTGTCGTCAATTACATTTTCACAATTTTTTCCCTGTGCGTGTCGTGTGTATAATGTAAACTTTGTACCTACCTATTTGATACAAACAAATATATTTTTGGATGTGAAACTTCACTTACTTTTTTTAAATCGTCATCAGTATCATCATCAGCGTAAACTTTACTTTCTTTACTTATCACCAACTTTTCGCTTGACTTTGTGTGTGCATGCAAATTATATTGGTTGTCTTGGCTGTTGACTGTGCACACTACTGTGTTCTCTCTCACTACTATCGTTACTATTATTAATATTATGACTTGAATGTACTTATTTTTTGAAAGCTTTTTTTGTTACTTTTTTGTCTGATGAACTTTCAGGCAAGTCAATTCTGCATGAGCTCAACTGACTCAAAAGCTCAGCCCATGAGCAAGATGTGATGTGAGTGAATGAATGCTTCACAGTTCACAATCATCAACATACAAAATACAAACAGCTTGTTAAAATGTCCTATAATAATAATAATAATAATAACAACAACAACATTGCAATGGTACTACTTCTTACTCACTACTACTGCTCGCTAGTAGTATTAGTTTCGTAGTAGTTGCAAGTAGCGAGCAATGAGTCAAGTTATGTCTGCCAGACTGAAAGAGACCAACATTCTGAATGCCAAAAAATCTATACAGGCAACAGCAGTGTGTGTAGCAATGTATGTAGAAGAGTTTAATAAAATAGGCAAATAGTAACAGCAGCATAATATATGGACTTTGAAATTATTGACATAATATGTGCATGCTTCCACATCTATTACTGTTTCTGCTTAGCAGTTACCCTTTGCGTGGTTTGCTATGCTGCTTCTGCTGGTAGAAGGGACGATCTCATCTTTGAAACGCTCAAAACTCAAGCTCTTTGGAAAAGTTAAACCGGTGCAACTGGAGTATCGAAGAAGCCTCAAAAGACACAAGATAATAATGTAATAAATAATGATTGTTTAAATGTAGTGTACACAAAACCCGGGAGAATTAATTTTTGTGGTGTTTGTTTACAACATACATTGTAATTAATACAACAAACTGGAGTTAATTTTAACAACTTGTTGATTTTTTCGTGAGAAAGAAAGGTATTTATGCAAAAAAGAAGTTTGAAACTATACTATATTTTTTCTAACGGCGACTAAAATACAGATCAAGCAGCTCTTTGACAAACACAAAAATTTATCCAATGTCAAGTATTTTTAGCATCCTCTTTCCCTTTCAGGTAATGACGTTACACTTAAAAAATTATGATGCTTGCAGCTTACAGCACAGTTTACTACACATATCTCGCACAAATTGGGGTTCTTTCGTATTTTTTAAAATCTCCTAACCCTATCATCCCTCACAGTAAAAAGTTTTCCTATTTGGATGGAAAACGGATACACGGACAAACACAGGGACACTTGAAATTTCAAGTAGGTACACACAGCTTGTAATAAAAACTACATACATACACATATACTTACACACATTTGATTCCCTGCCTAGTTTTTTTTACAAAGGGTGGCAATTGTGCTGTTGTGATATGTCGTATTATATGGACATGTAAAATGGTAATGGTGGTGCATGCTACATACATGATTTGGCATAGTAACGTCACCAAAAAGAAAACCACACCAATGCCTTAGCCACATAGCCGCAATAACAGCACGATGTAGTACAAAAGTAACATTTTGAACGCTCTCTCAGTACTCGTACTCGTGCACACTGCAAACAAACCTTATTCACCAAAAAGGATCACAATTCCATCGTTATTATCATCTTTGCTCTCACCTCCTCCTCCCCCTCCTTCGCTTCGTTTCAGCTGCTTTTTCCATGCCATACATGCGTGTATGTATTTACATTTTTACATTTAACTGTAACCATGTACAAAACCGTAATGATAATCACACGACAGACAGGATTAGAATTCAGAAGCAGATTCACATAAACACAACAATACGTTAATATTACAACTTACAACAACAGAGAGAGAGAAAAAAACCTTATCAGCAGCCATTAAAATTCTCACTTTTTTCATACATGAACAGTTGCAAAAGTAAACCATCACACAGTCATCATTATCATTATCATCATCATCCATACTCTGCCGTTGAACGTGCTGAGTAAGTTTCTCAGCACCACTCTCGACTCTCTAGACACCCGTTTCAAATACACTTCTCATTTTGTTGTCGTCGTTTTTGCGTGATGCATGAATAGAGAGAATGCATCAAGGCATGAAGATAGGCGGGGGAGAGTGAGAGAGACGTAAGTAGTTTGTTAAAATTTTGTCAAAGCAGCATGTATTCTCTATGAATTCTATGAACTATCAACATTATATGCACAACTGCTATTGCAATTTTATATGATAAATAATTATGAGGACGAGAAAAAGAATTTAAATCACTCAAAGGGCTATACGCTCTCTGGACGGACTTTGATCAATTTAAAATGCAAAATGTCCTGAGTGAATTGTGCATACGTAGTACGATCCTACGTATCCGTCTTTTGCTCTCTCCCTCTTTCTCTGTATGTGTGTGTAACTGCCAGCGACAAAATATTTGATGACAGGCTACTTCAACCGTAACATACCTATTTACATATTGTGCTGTATCTGTAATTTAATGTAGGTAATTACTTAAACTCCTGTGCGATAAATGTAGAGGATTCATGGGGTCCTCATGATCACTGAATATTATGCAATATTTTTAAGCGTGCTGCTTGCGTATTTATACTTGCTGTACGTGTTTGCCACGAGACAATCTTTTGTCATTTAGGCACTCGGCTTAAATTGCTTTTTAGCGCTACATATTCTGTGAAATACCATTGCCATCATCATCAGTACTTCATCGCCATTAGTCATTCTCAGCATTATCACTTTATGGAAAGCGGAATTTATTCTATATGCCAGCATTTTTGTACGTTGTCTGTCTGTCCTTTGGTGAACTCGACATTTTTTGTTTTCACCTCTCCTGCGTCGTGCGACCACTTCCACCGTACTAAAAAAAAAACCAGATCATAGAGCTGAACTATTCTCGAAATTTTGTTGATTATAATTCAGCTGGAATGAATGATGTCAGATAAAATTAATCTTTGGGCGCTTTTTGTTTGTACGCCAAACTGGTAAAACACCATAACTTTCAAGAGTACAGAGAAGGTCAAACCCACATTTACATCTGTTATGTGTAAACAGATATTTTTTAAAAAAAATCAACAGTAAATGTATTCATTTGAGAAACCTAACTACACTTGAATTTGATTTGAAAACGACAACAGATAAAATTTTAATCCTTGCGTGCGTGGTATAAACGGCTTATACATACCTACATGCACTATTTTCGCTACTTATCAATACTGCAATGAGATTTGCCTATTTGTTATCATTTTAACTTCTTTACATGTTATCTATCTGAGACAAGTTGATTTTTTATGGTTTTATCTGTGGTCCAGTGGTCCATGGTATAGAACTCGTCGCAACACTTAAAATAAGGATTTGGATAGTTGATTTGTGATTGCCACCGTAATATAACAGCTTTTAACTTTTGTTCACAAGCTTTGTACATTTTTATATATTATATATATTTTTTACAAAATTACGAATAAAAACATAACACGATTAATGTTTAATTCGTAATTTCTATTGACTAAACTGACATTGTGCTAATATGCCACATAACGCCAAAAAAATTGTGCAACTCTTTCGACATTATTCCCCATGAAAGAAAAAAGAACAAAGGCAAATCAAGACTAAATGACTTAAATGAGTACACTGTTGAGCTCACTCAGAAATCCTTCACGCAATCTTTACATGCGACCAACCTATATGTACATTTATACATAGTTTATTTATTACGCATTTTAAAATGTAAGTTAAACAACAAGGAAGTTACACTTGAAATGCAAACAGTAAAACGGTAGGCCAGGAAGTTTTTCAAAATTTAAAGTTGTCATTTTACAGTAGCATGCGTACATACGTATGCTCGTCAAAAGCTGAAGTAAATGACACTTCAAATGTCACTATATGACAAAACCCAAAAACCAACATTTTTTAAAGAAAACCGTCCTTTCAGTTTAGCAACAAAACATAATATAGGCAACAATAGTGACAAAGTAACAAATAAATAAGAGGGAAAACAAATTACGCATTGACCACTAACTATTACCACTACACCACGACTAGACAATAATGAGGGCAATTAATTATGTATTCTTCCTTAAAGTCACATGTCACATATAATATAATTTTTCGTTGATTCAAGTGTGCTGCTGTGTTTAAGTACATCACCATCACCTCAGCGTCACTCATTCGTCACTCAAAAATCTCCCTGATGATAATGACAACTATAATAATAACAATTTTATGGCAAAAGAAAGGAACTTTATGTCATGTCACGAGTTGTATTAAAACATTGTTGCGCCACATCCTATATTTTCATAGGCGTGTTTTTCTTCTAAATATGAGGAGTATCTTTAAATTACATAACAATAACAATCACTATTTTTTAAAAAAACAAGCAGAATATCTACGTGCGCCATTTATATTTCAGCATATTTTGTATATACAAACAGCAACCTGTACGTACCTACATATGTTTTATCTACATGCAAGAATAAAAGTCGTCAAAGATTATTAATGCTAATTATAATTTTTATAATTTTTGGACATTACGAAAAAATGAAGAACCAGTAGAATCAACAATGAGCAAGATATATGATGATGCCGTGTCTACTGAGAGTAAAATGTATATATTATATTATAATGTGCAATATAGGGGATAATTAACGTTCTGTTTTTCTGATTGTGACTTGAGTGTGTGCAAAAAAATATTCACAAAAACACGTTCTTACCGTCGAAAAGTAGCAAAAAAATGTCTAGAGTAAGTGTGTACGTACAAAAAAATTACATGGTTTTTATTGCTGAAGATAAGCTCAGACGATGCTGATGATAGTAATAATGGGAAGTGTTATCATTATCATGATGGCTGACTGCTGCATGCACAAAACTGCATAACTGAAATAACAATGATGATAGTTTTAGCTCCTATGTATATGGCACAAAGTTTTTGGGGTCATGCGCGTATTATCGTTTGCCATGTATGTTGCTGCAATACTTTGCTCAAAAAGAACATCAAAGCGTAATAATAATAATAATAATAATAATTTCGAATTTAATAAGATTTAACTTCACTTCTGTTTGTTTGAATGTTGTTTTTCTGTAATGCAACCTCGCGCTGCGTTGTGTCGAGCGCCGGCATTAAAATGCACAAGATATATCTGTGTTTTATTGTTTTATTGAACAGATATTACTTAAGTTACCTTTACCACCACCTAATCGAAAGACGCATAACGAAAAGAATGTAATGGGTAACCTAATAATAACAATCCATCCATACCACTGCTAATAATAACAAACTGTGTAATCCAAAAAAATAAAGTTGGTATAAAAATTTATGATTTGAAAGGGAATATATTTATATGAAAAGTAGAAGCAATTCGTTTCAATAAATGGGTTCCTATAAAACTGTCTTAATGTTTTGAGTATTACTATACTACGCTCACTCATCGTATTTGCCTACTTCAGTTCTCATGTTCTGCTTCTCAAATACCTCAACACATAACGAAGAGGAATCGACTAAAAAATCTCCTCAGATCTTTCATACGATAAAAAGTGCATCCTCCTAAATTAGCAAAAAACAGTCTATATGCAACCACGTTCTAGTTGCATAAGAAAGAAAAATGTTCAATCAGTATTTACTTCTAGATTTAATTAGCACTAGATTACCACTTTTTCTGTTTTGCTGTCTGTTCTGTGGTCTTTTATAATAATTTAACAGCTGTATACATCCCAAGAAACATGATGAGTTTAAGTACGAAACATGCTGCTAAATAATGAATAATTATTACTTTATTATACGTATTAAATATATATTAAATCCGCTACTAGTTTCAACAAGTGCTATTTACTTATTTAGGTATTCTTTAAACAACAGGATTACCTATTATATTTTTGTTATATTTTCTTACCTGAAAATGCAATAATGAAGATGATGATGTCTTACTTCCATTTCCGCCACCATTTCACAAAGATTAGTAGCTGCCTAGCTGCTTTATCCGCTTATTACATTTTTTTATTCAATTTTGAGCAGTGCTTCGCTTTAACGTTTTTTGTGCAAATAATAGAAAACGGCACTGAATTTTTCACATCCTTTCAGGATCTCCTGCAGTAGGAGTAAAACACCATGAGATACATGCATATTTTATGTGTACAGCGATAGAGTCGTTGTCGTCGTCGTCGTAATTTGTAAATAATGATAGGTATACGTGCATATTGCATATATATACCTTATAATAAATCATCATGAAGTACACAGTCGTTTATTTGATTACTTTTGTTTTGAGTTAATGTTTTTGTTGTTTGTTAAAAGTTTTTTTGAACAAAAGAAAAAACTGCAAGGAAATGTGGGGTGTGCTGTGCAGGAGTAGCGTTAGTATTTGTTCAAGGAAAGGAAGCTAAACTCAAAGAAAGGAAGCAGTTTAATGTATTCTTTCTTATTATTATTACTAATGTTGAATGTGCAACCCTGCATATTATACGACTGAATGAATTTCTTTGTTCAGGCCAGTTTCAGGCGCAAATTACAAGCAATCCGAGCCAAACCAAGTATGAACCTAGGTTATGTAGCAAAAAATACCGTTATAAGCTATTATACTGTGAATCCATGAGTTTTGTCGAACACCGACAATTTGAGTGGCAATCAGGACAATACGAGATAAGTGTAAACCTATTCAAACAAATGAAAATTACTTAAAAGGCACATGAAAGAGCGGAAGCAAAGTACGTAACCACAAAATAGCTCGGTCGGTATATCGGTAGGTAACACAATAAAAGATGAAATTGCTTTTGCAGGATGAGGGGAAATGCGCCAGCAGTCATCTGTGGGATAATAGTGTATGTTTTTATACTTTATTAGAAAAAATATAGTTAGAATCACATTGCTAATGCAATAAAAATGTTATCTGACACGAGTTTTTACAGGGGCTTGTCATTGTCATACACTGTTGGTACTTCTAAATTGAATTTTATGCATATATTCATTCCAACATGTTCATTATGAAATTCAATAGAAAATTAGCTGAAATATTTTTCAAGTCATGCATTGTTCTCAATCCTTTAAAAATACGGTTTGATTTACTATGAGTAGAGTGTATCTTTTCAGAGTACTCCGTGAAATTCCTTATAGTTGCATTCGCAAATTTTAAATTTTAGTATTCTAGAACTTGATCAATAGCACAAGTTACTACTAATGTATCATAAGTTGTTGCTTTTGTTATCACAAATTTCAGTTGATACTTAAATTTTATTTACTTGTTAATCAGTTGTTTTGATATGTCAAGTATATAGTATATCAGCGAGTTTCACTTTAAACGGTCCTTGCAAAACCATTTGGCACGCCCGTTTTCCTGTATAATAATGCCGTTGTTGTTGTTTTAACGTGTTACTAGTCACATTTTGACTTTAAGCATTAATATATCAAATATATTTCATATCCCCATATAAACGTCCCCCTGGACGGACAAACGACAAACTGGTGTATTTGAACACAGTTTTCAATTACGAATTATTCTGGTTACATTTGTTATTGATAAATGAAATTGTATAGTTCATGACACGCGTACGAATTTGTGAAGATCAGAAAGGCCTTTCCCAACAACCATCTTTTATTGCATTGCATCAAGTCAAGAAACGTTGCACCCATATAGTACCTAGAAGCACCTTTAAGAATGCAAAATGGAAGTTAAAACGGAGGTTCGAGTTAGAGGTGTGAGTTAATATTTTTTCATGTAATGGACTCACATGTACATAATACCTCAAGATCGAAAAATTAATTTTACAAGTGTACGAGTGACTTTTCATTACTTAATTTCTCATCAACTTTGGTACATGGTAGGATTTAGTTGTGGTATTTCGTTTCGTATTATAAAAAAATAATTTATGCAATTAGTAAATTAAGCAACATTAAGCATGTTTTTACATTTATCATCACTTATACTACACTCACGGCACCTATAATTTCGAAATCAAAATGCACTATAAAATATTTGCAAAGCGATGGTAGACCGGACCCATGGACAGGTTACCGGCTACCGACTTCGGTTGGGCTACCAGCTAAGTAGCTAGTAGCTACCTTCCAAATCTTGGCTACCGCCTAGCTATCAAATTCTGGGCTTCGCTACCGGCTACATTTATCCCGCTCAGTTCTGGTAGTGACGAAATAGCAATAGTAGTAGTTTAAACTATTAGTGTCCACAGTACAGTCCACCACACATTAGGGAGAGTGCGAAAGCTGAACGCAAGGGACATTTTGATAAAGACATGAAAGTAGCGAAATCAAAATATCAAGGAGAAAGTAAAAGGTGCTCTCGCATTCAAACAATATGCTGGCTTGAGAAAGTATCCCTGGTTTCTCTGAGTAATACCGTTTGACTTTTGAACCAGATGGCCTCGGGATTTATATTTTGTTCATCTACAGAAGAGGACATAAGATTTGACGTATAGACTCGTTATAAACACTTATTAAGTTCCGTAGCGTAGCTTAGGGACTTATTGCGATCACAATCATGTCTGTCTGTCGGTCTGTCTGTAAGCACTATAACTTTTGTTCTACTTGACATAATCGAACCAAATTT
>JAHZNB010001894.1:0-39736 GCA_027744295.1 Callyntrura guangdongensis
AAAATTAATGCTACACAACCAGTAGACTATCAACGAAAAGTCGAAAGGCTCCTCTATCTAACCATACAAAACTTTGATAAAAAAATGTGATGACGAGATACGAGCAGTCAAACTTGATGAAACTTTTTCCGAAATCCCTACGCATTCACCTCTAAACCTAAAGTTTGTTCTCTGTTGCAGAATAATACAGAAGAATTTTCTTGTTACCAGTCTAGAACACTCCCTCCAGCATGGTTTCAGTAAAAGCATACACGCTTTATTATGCATTCCTTTATCATCTTGTCATAATTTTTCGCATTTGTGGTCAAAATAAAATCCTTGTAATGGATTGTTATGCATCATCATAACATTACAAGGAAAAACTGACTGTGTTATTTACAACGGATTTCGTATGCGAGCACAACAAAGAATGACCTATAATTATTATTTAATGTGAAAAGTGTATGACTGACTAAGCTGCTGGGCTTAGCCATTGCTCTTGTCATGCAAATTGAATGCAACTGCAAGAGATTTGTCTCGTAAACAACTGTTTTACTAACGTGACGTTATTAAAATTACAAAACAGAGAAAGCAACAAAAACTCGTTCTTTCAGCACATGACATAAGCACATACTTGTTTTCCGTCACGTTTTGGGTACGGCCAATTAAAACAATTTAACGCTGGATTACTCAATAGGTCAGGTGTAGGTGCAAGGCCATTCTTGAATGAGTACGTTTGTTTTTTGTTGCTTTCGTCAACGAGTCGATACATCAGATTTACTCATAGTTAAACTGGGACCGGAACTAATAACGGTACACACACATAAGTGCTGCTATGTGATCGATAAATAACTTCATCAGGATTTAATTAAAATTACAATTTAGGAGGTACAGCGACATACGTTACGTAACACAGTATGAGCAACGGCTCACTCACAGACAATCGACAGTGTAAAGACAAAAATGTTGTCGTCGGAACTTCCTAAAAATGTGTATTCTGCTATTCTGGGGCGAAGAGAGAGGGAAACAAACTACATTTATCATCTTGTCTTTGTCGTCGAAAAAATTAATTAATTTTTACTCAAGGCTATTTAGTGCGAGAAAGTAAAAATGATGAAAACTTTGTTTATCTCAAAAAATGATGATATGATTTTATTAATGAGTCACGCGATAAATTCTGTTCCACGCTTGAATTCTTGTTCCTTATAAAAACGGTTTCTAGTTCACTTAGCTTTCACCATTTACTATCATGCGATATATCCTAAAAATGTGTATTCTGCTACTCTGGGGCGAAGAGAGAGGGAAACAAACTACATTTATCATCTTGTCTTTGTCGTCGAAAAAATGAATTAATTTTTACTCAAAGCTATTTAGTGCGAGAAAGTAAAAATTATGAAAACTTTGTTTATCTCAAAAAATGATGATATGATTTTATTAATGAGTCACGCGATAAATTCTGTTCCACGCGTGAATTCTTGTTCCTTATAAAAACGGTTTCTAGTTCACTTAGCTTTCACCATTTACTATCGTGCGATATAGGAAACTGTATATGCACCGATGAACTATGCAAACAAGTAACGTAAATTGTGTTTGCTTCATAAACCAATTAGTACTTTAGTAACAACTTCACGACACGAAACATCATTAATTACCAGCTTGATTCGGTTTACACCGTCCATATATGCAAAATGGAGAAACTTGAGACAATGACAATTCAGTGCTCCGCACCACTCTGTACTGTATTTTTCACTAGTTCATAGCATGGATTTGGTTACAGACTTGATTGAAAGAGAGGATTTTTGAAATTTTAATGGTATTTCCTATTTTAAATTGTTTTATTATTGAATTATGTTGGTTGGGTCGAGGTTTCGTTTACGTTAGCCTTTTCTCTGCCAAAATGTCTTTCAGTTTTCAAGCATACAAGTGTAAAAGAGAAAGCATCTTTGTCAAACCATTGAAAATGACGAGGGCAACTAGAGAAGGACGCAAATTTCTCCTCGTTCGTTTCCGTTACTGCGAAAGCAGAATACTGGCATGATAACAGTTTTGATCAACATGACCCAATACAGCAGCGTGATAAAAAATAAACATAAAAAGCAAGGTAGATAGAATACAATAGATGCTAAAAAAAAGTATTCCGATTTGCATGAAAATCAATTGGCTATTGTTCATAGCGCTGGATAAGTTTTTCCCTATTCGTATTTTCTTTGGTTATCTATCCTTTTCTTCCGACCAATATGACAAGTTAATGGTATGTGACGTGACAGCGAACTTTTTGAGAGCTCCTCTCTAACTCTTTCCATCTTTTCCACACGTCGTACCAAAAACCAAAATGTATGATGAAATATGCTGTATTTCTCATACCCTCATAGCGACTTGTAGTAAACCATGGTTGACGTTCCGTGAAATAGCGGATTTTGAAGGATTGCGTCGGATATAATTTCTGACCTACAATGTAACTTAGGTGGTATGGGAACTTGTGAAAGCAAAAGCAACGAGGTGTAATGTTCGGAATAGCTTATTTAACTTACCTGTGTACGTATCTACAACTGGTGAAAACCAGAAGATGGTTCATTTAAAATACTAGTAACAGCTCTGTTGAAATCTAAAGGGAGTTTATTGAACTGGTACGCTTCGAGCAACTGTGTCTAATGGAAAGCAAAGGGGGACCCTCTGCATTTTTTTCCAAAATTTTTTCTTATTACACTTTAGGTTAGGTTAGATTTGTTTTAAAATATTTCATGATTTTAAAACAAAAAAAATAATAAAAAAATAGCAAGGGTCTCCCTTAATAGTTTTTTTAGCAACGGTTGCTTAAACTCTAACCGAGTTTATTCGCTACGTCTTTCACTCCATACTGTACTTTGTAGTTGATATGGTACACAACAACATAATCATTATGAGTATAGAGTGATAGTGTTGGAAACTACTTTCCGTACACAAGGAAAATATTGGGAACGTTTCCTTGCAACGTCAAAGAACGCTGTAAAGTTCCTACCTCATTTTACTGAACTTTTATAGTCCGTAACATAGCAGGGGCAATATTTTACTCGTCTCCTAGGAGGTGTAAATTTCATTATGCAACTCGCTGTATCATTTGCTTGTATATAAATGCTTTGCTATTTAGCTGTTAGTATTGCCATAACGAGGGCAACACAAGGAATGACTAAAATACAGAGAATACATATCACGTCCACTACCTTTGACTTTACGAGTAAGTGGCTCCATATGCACTGACAGTGAAAACACACACCAAAGCACACAAGTATTGCTGAGAAGTCTGAAAAATTATCTACGTTCAATGAATATATAACCCAACACATGATTTAACGTCATAATGGTGAGAAAAGGCGTACAAAAATAACCCAGTTAAAGCGGTTCAACTATAAAGGAAGAAGTCCAGGGCAGAGGTCGATAAAAATAATACATTTGTCCTGGCAAATATATTGCATACACTCACCATTCACTAATATGCATGCATTCATGAGCACAATTCATAAAGTCATAATATTACGTCAAAATCAAAGAAAAAACTTCTGGATGCGTCTACCATTTTTCAGAGAACATGAAAATTTCTCTACTAGCTTTCTGGGTTCATGCTTGACTTGTCAGCCCCGGAAAAAATATTAGAGTTGATGTACTTCAGTGTTGTTAGTCTCGTTTATTTTGTAGCAATAACTATTTGACACTTCATGATTCATGGTTTTGGAGCAAGAGAAACATCCTCCATTTTCAAAGCACAGTAACAAATAGGACAAAGGGTAGGCAATTTTTGTTGACGCTACATATAAATCCCAGAATTGAACAATATTACTTGCTATAAAAATCAAGCCTACCTCGAAAAGGTGAAATATGCGACTTATAGTAACGTAAACCGAAGAGACTCACTAATACCAGTACGAATGCTTTTTAATGATTTCCTGTTGTTTACAACCAGCACAAGACCAAGTTCTACTTGTTACTAATTCATGGTTCTATATGCTAGTAGAAATAAGTGTATTTATTTCTCTTTTTGCTTCTTGAAAAGCTTAATTTACTACATTCACACGAAGATCCATTGCGTTTTCTGCTAAGACTATTACGGCTAGAGATGTACCAAAGGTCATGTCTTAGGACACATGACATTTAGAAAGGGACATATATGTCCTGTTTTGTCGGACGTTGATTTTGAGTACACTTACAGGACATGTCCCATTTCGAACATTTTAAACGTCCTCAAAATGTCCGACATAAAAATGTAAGAAAAGGACAAATAAGGACAAATATGACATCTATATTGACCAAGAGGAAAGCAAAGCTATTAACAGTGTAACTATTACACAACTAAGTCATATTTACCCACGACGACACATTAAACCTTCTTAAGTATCATTTAACCGCGCAATCACCAATTTGGTTTACCATTTTGCATAATTCAAACCCAGGTGACTCTTAGTCGTAACAGATGTAGGTATATTGAATTATAGATCCCATAATTTCAGTAGTAATTGTAATTTTAATTAACTTAAATTGCATAAACTTTCGTTCAACTATTAACTACACATTTAATCTGATATTATAAACTTTCAGAGTCTGGTGTACTTATGCTTCTGGAAAATGGAAAATACATTTTCAAATTAATAAAGTCCATAAGTTAGGTCATCCATCACTTTTTGTTTAATCAATAACGTTATCAAACTATATGACTATGATTGGGTTTGACTTGTATGCATACATACCGTGAATAAGTTCTATGGCTCGGTAAGAAATGTGCAATGTGTTTTGTATATAATACGTCCTTTTGTCCCTATTATCATGTCGTACCTGTAAATCTTGCTTTTGATGTCATAAATGTCGAACATTTATAAAATCCGAAAATAACGGACATGTCCGCTAAAATAGGACATTTATGACAAATGACATGTCCGGACATCGTACATCTCTAATTACGACTATGATTAAATGATTTTTTTACTTCATGAATACTCCACAAAAATTGTTTGCAATAACTGAAAAAAACTACTCGATAATAGTCCTCCCCATCACTTTTCTGAGAACATCTCTCGAGTACGCGCTAAGCACCAAACAATAAGTAAAAGTTTCATCAAGTCAAATCTTACTTAATTGGATGTGACAGTAGCATACAATGCAACATGTATGTTGTAATGTATTGAGGGAACTTTAGAACCAGAGGGATTTTGGAGTCATTGGGGAGAATGTTTTTCATGAAATGGTCTCTGTAAAAGTGTAAAAGATTGAACTATTGAACTATAAAGCTGTACTTACCGTAAGTATTTCTATCAGTAATCGTACTTCCAGTCAAAACTCGACAAAGCCCTAGATAGAACATTAAAAATCGAGTAGTATGATAAATGAAGTCTGCTTGATAAGTAATTCAGCGCAAAATTACGTACATTTCCTGCAGTGTATGCATGCATATTGTGCTTTATGCTCGAGAAGAATGAATTAAATCCTTTACGAGCGAGCGTCGGCTAGAGATTCAAAAGTCGTTATAGTAGTTGATCATACTTTATATTGTATTATACAGGTACTCATCACAGACATCACTCAAAATTGCAGTTTTGATCAATCATGTTTCCAGAAACCATATGTAAAGCAAATGCATGCAGCGTCTGGGACATGGAGAGCTGTAAATTGAACATCAAAAGAAGCATTTCTTTTCTGTCCTGAAGAAGAGTTTAGAATAAATTCGAAAGCTTGACTTTTAAAACTTAACAACTTTACTTTTATTATCCACTTAAACCCCGTGTCTAACTTATAATTAAGCATTTCTTTGTATATTGTATTTTACGCATACTGCTTTGCAGGGCAACATTTTTCCGCAACGCAACGCGATAGATACTACACAATATGTATGCATTGATTTGGTCAAATAGGGTGCCGAGTTCTTGTTAGCATTCCAATTGTACCAGATACACGATTCCTAAGGATTTGTACAAAAATATTTATTTTTTATATAAAATAAATCACACCTAATATCACCTAATGCGTGCATCAACAATCTATACCGTAAATATGAAAAATGTTTTAAGAAAACGTGTATATCTACATTATTATCTAGATCTAGATTCTGTACAACCCCGTCATCCGTCAAAAGAAGCAAAAAATGATTGATTGAACATGGATTATTGGTTAGTTAAATATGTGTGATCTATCACGTTAAGAACTCCCTTAAAAGATAATATTTTTTCCCAAATCTGTAATGTATTACTACATTCCAGTTGATTGAAAACACGGTGGGACAGCCTTTTTGTTGTGTTGCCCGCTCTCTGTAAAAAATGATGTCCGCCTGTGTGATTTCCTTTGTGCGTATACTATAAGTAATTCGGTCTATTCATAGCGCTCATGCGGCCCAGGCGGTTTTGTTCATCAACATTGGTATTTTACACCATCATGACTATTACGTACCCTTGTCAAGGAGAGAACACTCCCTTTTGCCCTTAAAACCCAAAATCCATTTTTATATTTTTTCAGTTTCTGTGACCCATCATCAACAGAAATCCCACATAACATACTACGAGTAAAAATAAAAACATGCAACCAACATGCGTCTATACAAGTCGCCTGTCATCATCCACAAGCTTACTGTCCGTACAAGTTTTGATACCTTTGTCAGACCAGACCCATAAGCCCAACAGCCACCTTGAAATGGAATGTTCAATGTTGCGTTGCGGGTTCATTTAGGATCTCATACCATATACCCCATTGTCTCCATTACTATTTTCTCGTAATATTCCTTCATGCACTTTTACTTTTTGCCTTGCATTTTCTGTCCTCAAAAGTTTTCGTATAGCAATGAAGAAACGTGAGCACTTATCTGTTGGACGTTGTTGCACACAAACATTAACTCTATGCCATGCAAACATGTAGGTACGTTGATCATGAGGTTTGAGCGAATAACATTGAACTATGAAGCGCATTCACCAAACTACTCCATCGTTTATACAGCATACACGCGTTTAGCACGTAAACAATGATACCATGAACCGTGAATGAAACTAAAAGAGACAAAAGAGATGGATGGAGCGACAGAGCAGCAGTAGTAACGATGTGCTGCAAGAATGAAAAGGCCCACAAGACCATGCCAACTTAACCAAAATAGAAGCCCGGTCCATCATCGCATTGAAAACATTGCCAAGTCCAAAACTCTTGCAGTTTAATGGAGCTTTGCACTTTATAGGTTGCAAAAACGACGGTGGATTGAGTCCCAGGTATTGTTTAAGCGAGTTGACGTAACATTTATATGTCCATATCCTACTACACACGTAATAGCGTAGTTTTCTCACACAACAAAAGTGAAGACACTTTAAAAAGCACATGGATCGATAAAATATTCACAGCTCGCGCTTTTCTCAAATTCCATAGACGTCAATATATATGATCACATCACCCTAGGTTGTGGCCAATGTTAGGTTTACATAGAAATTTCGACTCATTCACAAACTACTGGATGCCAGACTAACCTAGTGTCCTGTACTGTTGCTAAAAGTCTAACGCGACATTTCAAAGAACAGCTCTACACGAACAGTCCCTCCAGTGCATAGAAGCTCTCTCACTAGTAGCTGCGTCATTATCTTGGTTGTCTTGATGGTCATTCAGTAGTTTTTTGTTAAATAAGAGAGAGAATGAAGAAAAATGTATTAATAAGGCATTTGATACCATATCTCTACCACCACCAAATAAAAACAGGATAATATCGATATAATGCATGTTTTAGTAAGTAAAAGTGTGCATGTGTGAAAAGATATAGCATATATTATCCGTTGCGTACATGTATGCGTACATATATGCAACTCTGTGTTACATTTTACTTTTACTAATATCGTATCCTAACGCTAACTAACCATGTACAACAAACATCCTTATCTTAGTTTTTGCTTTGTGCCTCCAAGGATCCGTATTTCTTCTTTGTAATGCTGCTCTGCTGCTGCTGATTTCGGTGCTTTCGTCCTCTTCTCTTTTACGTGCTCTTTTGTGCTGATGTGTCCAGAGTCCTATAACAGGCTCTCTTTCGGCTCTAAAATGCATGTGAAAGGACGAAACTGACTCAACTGAAAGTGAAGCTAGTTATTATTATTATTATTATTATTATGGAATTGGAAGCATTGAAGCAGGAGTCAGATGGTGGTAGTGGTAAGTAGAAACTGAAAACGAAGGAAGAAGGAACGGTTGTAGAAAATTTCTTATAGGCAACCTGCTTTGTTGGCCGTACTATTTTCGGTGTCCCGTCTGCTGCTCTCTCTCTCTCTGCTTCTGCTCTTTGTAATATTTTGTGGCACAATGCATTGGTGAATACGGGGAAGACGGCCACACGGCACTCACATCTAGACGACGTCGTACGTAGCGTAGTGAATAAAGTTGAGCTAAACTTTTTTCAGTTAGAATTTTCAGAAAAGAGGTGTGCTGTTTGAATGCTATATATGTACCTACTTACTACTACTGCTGGTTAGACTCATATAATAAGTTCTTCCCTTTTTTCAGATTTCAGCAGTGCTCCTTGGCAATACCACTGCATCATGCTTACTGCCACACTGCCACTGCTGCTTTTTGGAATCGGGTTTGTTCCCCGCTATACTTTGACTAGTGTCGTTGTCGTCGTAGTGGGGAATATGTAGAAGTAGTAGATCTTGTTTTGTGCTTTTTTTCATTTTCATGCTGCCGCTGCTAGCTATCGTCGTCATATCATTCTGTGCAAACGCGTATATGGAAGGCTTTTTTTTATCTTATAACTTATAACGTTGTTTAGGTATGCACGTTCTCATCGCTGTATTTCGTGGAGTGATACCACCACCACCACCACACTCATGTTACTGTATATACATTATAGGGATAGGAATACGTTTAGGCGAAAAGTAAAAAAAAAGTTGCTATTCCGTGCATGTAATGTTGCTTCTCAGTTTTCAGTTTCTAGTTTGCCTGTGTATGTGTGCGAGTGAGAGATGTTATTGTTGAGTTGAATTGCAACAGAACCAAAACAACGTTCGCTTTTGTCTGCCGATGATGAAGTAGTAGTAGACTTGACTGCTGCTTAAACTTAGGCTAGCTTGCTTCCTACAGAGCTGGCTCACTCAGCATTTGTCTCTCTTGGAATCTCGTCTCTGTTCAATTCCCATATCTTTTTTCTTAGCAATGGATTTAAGACGTGTTAACGTAAAGATTGGGTCTGTTTTTTAAAGTAAGAGGGGAGAAGAGTGCGAGAGAACGAGAGAAGTGAATCGTTCGTGGTGCATTTATGAAAGGTAGCAGAGCAAAGTGGTGGTGGTGAGTGCCGAGAAAAGCAACAAGAAAGAAAAGATCATGAAAATATTTGTGATGATGTGATATCGTAGTTAGTTTAACGAAGGGCATCGGATATCATTGTATTATACTGTCGAAGTGGGCACGCGAAAAAAACTTGTTTTAGTCAAATATTCAACGCTTGCTCCCCGCAATAAAAGTACATAGTAATACTCACCACTCACCGGAGTGTGTTCCAATTAAGCGAATGTAAAAATTTAAGACGATATTTTTTTGTATTACGAATTGCCAGAATTACAAAGTGTAAAGGTGACTCGTGACATTTGAAAAAGTGAAGGCTACAAACACTTATCCTTCAAAGGTAGTAGTTCCTGCTTCCCTTTCCACTAAATTAAAATTGTCATAATCTGTTATTACTACAAGTGTCTAGAGTGCGGTTTTATCTCTCTCGTTATCTGTCAAACTAAATTCTGTCAAATGTCGGTTAGTTCAAGTCATTAAAAGGTTTATACGCTGATTTCATAGATATAGTTAAGATGTTTTGACTTAGTAGTTTGTGAGTTCGCTCCATCCACCGTCCATTATTATTTATATCTAAAACACGGAATTATTAGTGGAAAAATTAAAGTAACGATGTTGGATTTTATATGTCAAGCTTTCGAATTTATTATAAGTTCTTCGTCAGGGAAGAAACACTTGTTTTGACTTATTTCTAACGCTGCTGTCACCAGCACGCAGTGTTGTCCTTTGTTCCTCCATCTTCTCACCATACAACAACTTCTTCCATATCTACACCGCTTGGATTTGTGACTTTACACTTCATTCTCTTCTCTGAAATAATTTGTACTACATAATTTAATACAATGGCTATGACTATGGCAGCTCCAAATTTATCACAAACGACAAGTAGTGGTACACAAAGTGATTTTCAAACATCACCAACCGCGACACCAAGTACAAATGGACTCGTAGTTAAAGCAGAAGTTGGATGCATGACGATGAGTATGCCCAACGGAACCCCTATGATAAGCTGTATAAGTAAAGATGGTAATAACGTCATCAGCAATAATTATGATGCTTCCACTAATAACTGCGGAGGACTTGGGGGAGGAGGAATTAATGGAACGGCTTTAGGAATTTCAACCATGACATCCAGAATAAATACGTCACCAATAATGCCATCCAATTCAGTGTCCACTGGAACTTCAACGTTAGGTCTAGAAGTCAGAAAACCAGGAATAGTAATGAATGGAAATACTACTCCTTCACAAGGAACGTTAATTGTTGGAAATAGTAATTTCTCCTGCTCGACGGGTTTAACAAATTGTCAGCAGATTCAAACCGGAAATACTACCTTGATGTCGGCGACAACGGTGAGTTATTTTTTGTTTATACTTAACTAGTTGATTTTCTATACTCTTTCAATATTTAACTATTCCATTCGTATTATTCGGAAAACATTATATTGCGTTACGTGGAATCGCATTGACATTTCAAATTGTTTAATGGCTGCCGTCTCCTTATTTACAAAATATCAAACATTAGTTGACCATTTAACCATCACAAGCTAAACTAAACTTGAAAGTATCTACCCGGTTAAAATGTCAATTACAGTCAATACACAGTATGACCGGATTTATTTCTTAATTTTTCATTTGAACTCAATGGAGCATCAATCAACCAACATGATACAAAGATATCGTTACTTACTGACATCGTGTCGTCTAGTATACCCGTATAGTGTACATGAAATCCGTTATTAATTCAACTCTCTGGAAATCCGGGCAAGAAGATGCCCGGCATATTATACTGACGTGACAAAAAATATTTTTGTTGATGAAATAAAAATACCGCATACTAAAAACGTTGCTACGGTTTACGAAGGCTACGTGTAGCCTAAGTCACGTCAGTATAATATGCCGGAAATCTTTTTGTCCGGCTTTCATATTTACGGGTATGCTAGACGACACGATGTCGGCAAGTAATAATACAATAGTAATTGGTGGTGTCACTAAAAGTACATGCCTGCTGTAAACTTTCAATAGCTATTCGGAGGAATATGTGATGGATTTTTGGTGACTGTTGTTGTTGTTTGGGGTAGTGTGCATCGCAAATACCAGCTACAGTTCTGTCTGTTCGCTATAATATATCTGTTATCTACTTGCCATCCCTTCAAGTAAATACATAATATTATATAGTTTAGCGATGGGTGATGTTACTGATGTTTCTGCAAGTACATACAGACGATCATTACGCTAGAGGTAATGGTTTGAGTGAATTAACAAAAATTACATGCGTCAGTAACGGTCTAACCGACAGTCGCATCTCAGTCTGTAAATGCGTTGAAACAACAGCGTTTTAACCATTTCTTCCGAATTCATTTATACGCATTAAAATACTATTTTACTCTGGTGTTAGCTATAACTTAACATGCGTGGCGTATAAATACACTAAAAGTACAAAAAATGTGAAAGTCTTAAGTCTACTGTCTCTTTCAACACGACATTTTACGCGAAAAGACATCTCTTGACATTTGCGTAATTTCATTCGATGATAATTGGTGTTCTATATAGGAATATGTTTTCTGCCACCAGCAACGGCAGCAGCTACTCTAGACTTTTGTCTCTTAAACAGCGGTTTTAAACAAGATTTAATGATGTAATTCTCCTAGTGCTGTATCGTTGCCTCCATTTGTTTTGACTTAGAGCAGAGCGTATAGGAATTAATTTAAAGTATAATTACTAACTACCCAAACCAAACAGAAAAAACAGAATAGCTATGACAGGATGAAAATGGGTGGGAGTTTTATCATGATGGAGCAGCAAAATGTGTAATCCTCTGTGTAGTCTAAAAAGAAAATGTATGTGCCATCCTTAACCAACTTTTTTTATCATTTGAGTTGTAATATAGTGTCTTGGTCGTCTTGTGAGTGTGCGAGCATCGCGCTGGTTGTGACTGTCCCTACATCAACATACATAATTCATTACTATCACAAACAAAACACTCGTTGTAGAGTAAAAGCTCTCTTAACTACGAAGCAATTAGCCTAGTTTGGCTGCATTTGCATAAATGTAAACTCTTCATAGGAAAACAACAATTATACCAATAAAGTAATTCATTTCAACAATGTTAATTTTTTCATTTTATTCTACATACCCGCTCGCTACCAACAACATGCTCTAAACGTCACGTTGTCATTTAGAATGTCACGGTGCATGCCGGATGTGTTACAGGGTAAATATGTTACTAATATCCATGTATGTTATGTGGCAACTAACAAACTAACCTAACAGAAATTTTGAACATATGTCTAGTATTTTTATAGTCATGCCATACAGTAAAGATTACTGGTGTGTCGTGCAAAAAAATTCTAAAAAATTGATCTGACTGAATTGCAAATTTAAATGCAAGTATACATGGTTTTGGAAAAATGGAGAAACAAAAATCGGGCACATATAGAAAGTTTCGCGTATCTGTCATGTTTCATTGAGATGTTTCATCATGTGTCCTGTTCTGTTCATATTATTTATGGAGTACTACAGACACTACAGTAGGAGTAGGTACGTAAGAAAGATTACATTGAATTGAATTCACATGCTGCAAAGATTTACAAAACGGCTGTACTATCGATTCTTTAATTAGATGTTAGTGGTACATGACTCTAAGACTCACTCTTGAAAACTGAAAGTATTGCGATCCATGAAAGTAATGGTTTGTTAATGGTGATGCTAAGGTTAAGCAACAGTGTAGGGCGGGGCAACGGTGAACTAGCTGGCATGCGAATAGGGCAACTGGTGTCCTGCAATTTCTGTTTTAAAAGTGTTGTCCATTCTGTCATATATCTGTACGGGCGTTAAGAGCTCGTGATAAAAAGCTCATGAAACAATGAATTTTTTCCAGTAGATAAAATTTTTCTTCACAGTAATCAATAATAGATAAATTAGAACTGTTATTTCATGAACATGTCTAAATTTTAAGTAATTTTGGCAGAATAAATCTCGGCCATTCAGCAGAGTTTACTGCGACTACTTTACATTGTCTGAGCTTGTAAAGAAAACCATTAGTGTCAATATAGCATTTGCATTTCATGTGAATGATTCATGATTTATTCTAAAATTATTCGTGAATTTTTTTATAAGACTCAACGACTGTTGAGTTGTTTTATACAATTGTGAATGTAAACATCGCCATGAATTTGTGGATGATGTCTCACATTCATAATTCTGTCGGATCTAGACCATTTTTCAGAGTTTAATTGAAAGTTATATTGACGTGGGCGTGAAAAATGTAAACACATAAAATTTTGGCGTAGGATAAAACGATCTAACTTCTACCGGAAGTTCATCGTTTCCCTTTTTCCCGAATATTCGACCTGTAACATTCCACCAATGACATTTCCTTCCATCCGGGATATTATTGTGCACAATTTTCTCAAGGAAGGCATCACTGTATGAATTTCTTACGGGTGTTTTACTTTTAGACAAGACGTAACGAGCAGCGCAAAAATGACATTTAAATAGGAAGAGAAACACAGTTATACAAGTGATAACATAGCACCCACATCTCATTCTCTCGAACTCATGGAAAGTTTTATGTAATTTAGACAAAGTATTTATTTTGTTGGTTTAATTATGCATCGTTTACTTATCTCACCGGAGGTCGTGTGTGTCAAAGTTTTGAACAAATGCCACGAGCGTAATATTAGTTGTTCGTAATAGTAGACGACAATGATGTATGTTGCAAATCAAAACATTTTCGCGTTTTCAACTGTAGTTGCACCTTGTTTTATGTACAATGACCCGCCATTACCACAAGATGTATTATCTACCAAAACTATGACTGCACTTATCAAGAACTTAAGTCGACATTTAAATATTTAACAAATGGTAACGGAAGACCTTACGTCTAAGTGTCTAAAATTATCATTAATTGGTTTTACGACAAATAATGTTAGAATTTCTTCATCGACACCATTTTCAATTTTTTTTACCTTAAAACAGGATATACTTTTGATTTTTGTATGAGAAACCAAACAATGTCAGACCTGTTGATTGTCGCTCAGCCAAATTTGGTTTTTTACAAATGGTAAACGATCATTATAGGAGTCCTCTAAATCTTTCATTAGGCTGTCTCAAATGCCAATTCTTACGACGCAAAAAATAGTTCAAGTCACGTATTTTGTATTTGAAATTTTGGGATCTCATTTCAACTATTCAACTGCTTGTTAGTCGTTAGTAAATGTTTGATTAATTTTGTAGTCGGTTCATTTTATTCTTCGTTAGAATTAGAAGTTCATTACTGACAGTAGTAGACAGTGCTCGACATTATCAGTTCACCATGAATCAAGATTGGCACAAGTAATTTTTAAAATTTCAAGCTTCCCATTCGTGTGGTAGACAAGGTTCATAATAAACCCAAATAAATATCGTTGTTCATGTGTGTGTGTTACATACATAATATTTAGGAATGTGAAAGGCACAGCAAAAATACAATTATCTTAACGTGGTAATATCCCACGACATTCCAAGGTTGAGAGAATTTTCGTATTGGGTGAGAGGAAGGAGTATAAAGACACCACAGGAGCATAGTGCACATTGTTGTGAGTTACTGTTGCCGTCACCGTAATCAGTAACTGAACGGTAGGTACTGCACGAAGCTCCGTAACTCTTCAAGACACCTATCTGATATGTGCATGCTGTTCTTTGGCAATTTTTCTAAATGTTTATGTTTAATACATGCATTTAAACAATTTAAATGACTACTACAAAATACCTTTTGTTAACTTGCGCTATATGTATGGTTTGTTTCATGCAAGTTCCCCTCCGACGCGACATAATTTTGGACTTTGTTTTTAACTTTCATATGTCAATATCATGAGTCATAAGGTGTTGCCGTACTAAAGTGTACGCAATGTTAACTTGGGTATACTATATACTATCACAATTTTTGTTAAAAACAACTTAATTTTTGTTTTTTTTTTCTTTCCTTTGCGTTGTGTAGCTCATTGCTGTGAATATTTTGTTTGATAATAAACTGATTTGTTGTGATAAGTAAAGTAAGCCTTCAAAACAATAATGTTCCATTAATATATAAGAATTACATAGTTAACCTATTTACAATTTACTATCCTCGTTTATATGCGGCGAGAGGGAGACCATGCTAAACCTGAAATATTTTACTGTCAAACTTTTTGTACTTGTTGTTGGTGGAATTGGTGGATATAAATGAAACAGTGAAATGAATCATTAAGATCTACGTACAAAAGGCGTAGAATAATAGGTAATGCATTTAGAAGTTTCAGAAACAAAAACAACATTTTGAGTGGAGGCTTTTATGAGTATTATGTACACACGTTTTTCAAAAATTTTGCTGTGTTCAGTAATTGTTTTATAAACGCCAAGAAAATAGAACCGTGATGAATTTAACCGTGTTTGTTTGTTGATAGTAGGTTATTCATTAGGTACGCGTATATTCTTGGTAAAAATGGAAAAACCCTCGTTGTATAAAATATCGAATACGGTAACATAAAATCAAGAAGTTCCTGAGCATTAAAAGATTGCATCGTTGCATGCGCGAGTTTTATGGAGAAGATATATCTTACAGTGGGTACTACATAATATACAAATTGTAGGCTTTATGTTGAGCAAGCACTATGGATAATTTTATCCAAGATGCAATATCCATTCATGTTTTTAAAAAGACAGCAAACGTTTTAGCAGTTCGGTGGGTTGCTCCATGTTGCGTAAACTTGGGTTTTGTGTTAGCAGACAGCTGCAGCCATGAAAATAAAAAGCTTCATTCCGGTAGTCCGCTAGTAACATACTTTTATCCTGTCTCGAGTCTCGACCAACGAGAAAAATTGTATGTGCTACTACTATAAGGAAAGACGCAGACGGATGGTTTCTTGTTATATGTTATATCACTCTCACTGGTCATGAAATCTAAAATTTCCAGCATCCAGAGCATCCTTTCGATTGTCGAAATCCGTCTTTCAGATCGAATGAATATTGCTTTATATATAGTGACCCGTGCTGTGCTCTGCGTAGAGTAGAGATGGAGTAGTAGCTTTCTGTCTCCTCATAAGTTTTAAGAGATTCGTCTGTGAAGATAAACAGTTTTTTCAAGCAGCAGTATTTTCCATGAATCCCAATTTCATCCATAGTACAATTCAAAATGAATTGCATGATTATTTTCTTGAAGGATGTATAAATCCAGATGTTTTTCGATTGCATTCGGTTCGGATAAAGGAGTGTAATTTGTTTGGGTACGCCAACTTTGTCCATAATATGAATAGATTTTCTGAATATTGCATTGAGTGAGTTTCTGTACAAACTTTCCCAAGTATTTCAGGATCAGGATGAGGGGCAAACATTGCTGACATTCCTTTGTCAGGTAGAAAATACTGAATTTTTAAGTGAAACTCATTTGTACCCGAAATACTTGTGACTATTGTGTTGATCTTCCTACAAACATAGCGTTTTGTTGGTAGCGTTTATCCAAGCGAAAAATTCTTCTTTTTTCCGAATATTCAATACTTTGTTTACTTTTATTTTTTTAAAATCCAATAGATATTTTAGCGTTGCAAATATCGCAAAATCACACGAGAAATAAAAGATAAAAGATGTATGTATGTTTGTATAATTTTCAGTGTGACTGACTGACTGAGTGTGGAGGCATTAATATCTTGTCTGACTGATCAGACTGATGACAGTTGGCATCTGTTAATTTTGTGCATTCGTAGTAACAACATTAATCGTCGTGGGCATTAAAAAAAGAATTTGAACGCAGAAAGATGTCAGTGCGTATAATTATAGTACAATTATCGTCTGATAATGTTAGTTTTTCAATGGTATAAACTAGGAATTTATAAGATTTAAAAGGATTAGGCTGCCAATTGTTAAGTATAATAATATGCATCATTCACTGATATAGTGCCCTGTTGTTGTGCATAATAATAAGAATGTGCATAATATCGGTTTTATATTCAATTCAAGCTGGAATCTGATGTATAGAGTATGGGACTGTACTATATGCTTGCTTATATTACAGATTACATTTTGTATGCTGACTGGAGAATAAAGCCAGCGAGTGCTATGCCATTAATGGAATTAGGTAATACAATTGTATTATGGGGCTATTGTGGTGTGGTTAAAATCATCCTAATATCATCATCCTCTTTGGGTTTTTAAATAGCTGATAGAGAGAGGAACCGGATGGTATATTGTGTAGAAAGATGCAAGTGTATTACTGCATTTTATTGTTGAACGCTTTATAACACATCCTATTATCCATATGTCATACATGCGCCCACGAACGTATATCCTGAGTTTTTGTGACCTCTTATATACACACATACAATAGAAAACAGAAATTTGCGGACGGAAGCAATTGTAAACTAAAGATTAGCATCTAATCTATTTCTATCATCATGCACAAACAAATAACACTACCGCGCGATGACAGACTTGATCATAGAATGAAAAGCTGACACACTATGAACTACAATGATGATCCGGGTCGTTTTAAGTTAATTAGATGGTCATTTTATGGTCAGAAAAAAATAATAGAAATGCTCATATAAAAGACATCTCTTCATTCCGGTCGTTTTATGTACATTCTCAAAAAACAACTATGGACAGTATCAAATTGTGATAAAGCATAATTAATCAAATAACTAGCGCTGTAATTCTCGGTAATAAACGCGTTTTCAAGTTATACAGTACTTTTAGTACTTCGATTATCCATACATAACATGGGATGATGCTCTTCACAATGAATAGTGAAACAGCATGACTGCATTTTTGTTACGGTACACCTACAACATACTTTACTAATAAAATGGAGAAATGTTTAAACCAATCAACGATCCATACATAACATGGGATGATGCTCTTCACAATGAATAGTGAAACAGCATGACTGCATTTTTGTTACGGTACACCTACAACATACTTTACTAATAAAATGGAGAAATGTTTAAACCTATCAACGAGTACTGGTATGTGCACTAATGTGCAGTCGTGGGATCTCTTTTCTTCAGATTTGAGCGAGTAGAAACATAATTTTTTTAAAAAAAATACATAATCTACCGACACTGAAGTTAGTAAAGACTGTACGTATATATTTGTCATCATCATCTGTTAATAAATTTTCGAATAAGCTCTAGCTCTATACATATTTGACAAACATAAACGAATGACTTGATTTATGCATTTACAAGTAATGTGTCACAGAAGCAGAAAGAAACATGTTTTCACTGTATCAACGCTACTGACTGTACAAAATTTTAATATTATGAAAGTATTTAAGAAAAATAATATAAATTGCTTTGCTTACTTTTAGTGTAGTGATGATCATGTTGTTGGGTGATGATGGGTGTATCTTGTGTCATGCATAATGTATGCATAATACCGACAATTCATTATACCAATGTCAGTTTGAAGGGTTATTTATATATAGTAGCTATATATTGCTTCTGTCTCGATCATCTTAAATAGTTATATTAAAAGTGTCATTAAAATTTCAATAATTTGCTTGATCATCAAAATGTCTATTAACTTTAATCATTTTCCATATGGGATGGTGCAATCACAAGCTTAAAAAATCCTTGTTGGCCCAGACTGACTATTACTATATGCTTTATGATTTTTATTAACGATTTGTGTAATACAAATTGTGTTGTTTGCCACAAAAGCTTGATAATTTTGCTGAGTATGCAAAAATCTACAGCTTTACATTCAATGTAACTACCACCACTGCACTGCAAAAACTTCATTTAAAATGATGAGATGACATGTTGGTAGCCTTAGCCTTACTTTTATACACGTTGCAATGTAGTGGTAGTTAGTGAGATGAGTCGTGATGAATCGTCAGTCCTCATTACGGGCTCGTAAAAATAGGCAGTAGAGCGACTGAGTGGCAGATTAACTGCTGCTGGAAAGGCACGATATGGTAGTAGTACACAATTCGTATTTCTTGAAAGAAAAACGGCAACATTAACATCACAGTAACATTGACAAAAATACACTCTTCATGTCACATTGCCACGTTATTGTACATCCTTAAAGAGTGCATACATTTGCATTCATTACGGACAAGTCGGACAACGATGTCATGAAATGTTAGAAGAAGAATACACTTTTGAAGATAGCTCCACTGTATTTGTATTGTTATTTTTACTCAAGGTGAATCCATAAAAATGAATGAAAGTCAACTAACAATACGGAGACAGAAAACATCACCACTATTCCTGCAGATAAACTATGTATCTAGTGAGTTGTTGTGTAGACATAGATATGCAGTTGAATTTTTTATAATTTTTATTTTAGATTTCTTCTTATTTAATAATAGCTTTGTACACATTGCAACTTGGAGTCAAACACGTATATGTATATCTTTTTTGTTGTTTTATATGAACAAAAACGTAATTCAACGACTATTATTGAACCAGCAGATGCTACTCACTTACCTTGAGTTGACGGCTAAAGGGCTTCTTGTGAGCACAGCAGTTGACATAAAGCCACGTGATACTCTACTCTGGGTAAACATTCATATAAGCGATTTTACGTGTGCCATACCGTCAGTTTCGTGAAGTGTGTCCCGAGAATGAATTTTAGTTCATAGCATAGGTATATCTCTGAGATCGTGAATGCAAAAAATGATGAAAGATGATTTTTTCAAGGTTTGGAAGACTGATTTGTTTTCTATAGGCAATAGGATAATATATATGCCTATGCAGTGCGTTCCTTTAATTTTTGCCCTCACGTATACGTATGCCATCTTTATGTTACTAAGATTTAGCTTTTGCTTCCTTAGCTGCTGCTTTTTAATGGCTATTTAATAAACGCGTATTCAACGAATAAGTTAAATTCAAATAAATAATTTTCGACGTCAATTACATGGATAGGATGATGAGCATGTACAGTACAGGTTTTAGGGATTTGAGGTCCCTTCAGAATCATTATTATTATACTGAAGAAGATGCGTTCATTGTCATCGTAGTAAAATAATTACGTATCTCGATGGTATACGTTGTATAAAATACAATGAATACTCGACGAACATGAATAATGTTGAGTGTACAGATTCCTTATGATTTTTAACTAATTTTTGTTTTGCATTAGCCGATGAAGTCATTTTCCTATTGTGTCTCGTAATAATTACCGAAACTTTTTTTGTCAAGGTATTGTACGTCACCATCATCGGAATCAAAAGGACACGACACAAACGAGCGCAGGCACTGTAGTACGAACGTATTAAATATATCCTTGAGAATTCCTAAAGTTGTCCCAATAACTTTAGATTTTACAAATAAGAATAAATAGGCGTAATTCTTATTGTGTTCTGCCATCAAAACTGTCAAGTTGGGGGATTCTTGTCGGCATAATAATAATTATGCAATGTGTAATTCATGACATAAAAATATGATAATAGTAGGAGGCTGTGTCGCTTGTAAAATACTAATTTTCTTTAACAGTACAGGTGCAGGCAGATGATGATCATCGCGTCAATCGGTGTTGAGAAAACGATAAATGAGCATTAAGAAACACCAAACAACACTTGAAAATCTTTTTTAAAAACTGTAAATCGTGACTTGTACATTTGTACCAGCCAGCTTGCTTGGTGGTTAACTGTGCCTACGATAGGACTAAAACATTGTACGTAGTACATTTAGTACATTAGCACATAAAGGTTTCTGTAATGAATAGCGTTGATGTGTTTCATAACTCTTATTTTCGCCTTGTGAATATGTTCGCACATGGTAATGGTAATCGAGCTTTTTATACTTACATGCTCGGAAACGTCGTTGTTTAAATGATGAATACATTGATTACGTCATTTTTCAGTCATTTTTCATTTTAATACCAGCAATATGTGTACCTAATACTCAATCTATTGATTATAGATTATTTCAGAAAGTAGGGGATTTTTTCTCTACAGTGTTATTTCAAAGCATTGTGACAGGCGAGTTCGGAATGCTGAGTCATTTTCCAAAAAAAATGTATTCATATATTTCTGTGGAAGATGTTGAGACGTAATTGTCATCATGATGTCGATTTTTTACACATTATGATTATGATATTGTGGAAAATTCCCAAACTTTTAGCGTAGCGTAAGCAATCATTATGATGAATGCAGTAGCTGTGATTCCTTATGTAATTCGTATTTCTTGCTGTTTGTAACATTTCGTCTAAATTTTAATTAAATAAAAAAACATTTCGATTTTTGATGAACATTGACAGATGGCTGCAACAGTTTCATTGTGAAACTAGGATAACTTCTTCAATATATTCTTTATTTTCAACTTTTTGTGTAATAGCTGAAAGTTGGATACCAAACGTAACGAGCCAGCTTGAATTCAATAGTGGAATCTTGGTGAAATCCTTTGTGGTGCATGGACGGAGTAAACCATTGATATAGGTCCAGTAGAGCTTCAGAACAAGACATGACTTTATCACTTCGCCCCCAACGAAGCTGCAACAACATATGTAGATATGAACGTTTATACACGTTTGTTTGCTTCCATATATACCTAAGTGCAAAACTGCATTTTTTCTTTTTCCGTTCACTTTCTGTTTCAGGATTGATAAGTAGTCAGTGCATGTCGTGTTTGTTAGTGGTTACATACATTCAGAATTGATGAAGGTCACTAAAAGTAATACCAAAGAGGTACGTACTTACGATTTTATACGTGGTAGGTTTTCCTCGTTGGAAGTTTTTGATTGTGTCTGCAGATTGTAAGTTGATTTTGTTAGTTGTCAAGCAGGTTTGTTGTAGACATTCGCCACATTGTGTTTTGCTTGTTTTCGTTAATTCCGCACTCTTATCCAAATCGCATACAAATTCGCTATACAATATCATATTATGCAAGAACCAAGGATCGTATGTTGTACAATTTTTTTCAATAAATGCACTTACTGATTGTGTGTACCTTAGTACCTGGTTGGATGTCCTGTATGTAGTAGTGGGTCACAGCTTTGTTTTTGTCTTTGTATAGCTAACATGCTTCCTATGTTCCTAAATGTGCTCTTACTCTTGGTTAATGAATTTTGTTATTAACTGGATTAGCCTGCAATTATTAGATTCAAGAGCAGTAAATAAAATGAGTTGTGATGTTTCGTCATATTCATAGGCACATCAGTAGAGAAAAATAGGATAGCGAAACAGGTTACTGGTTTTTGATTGAGCCAAGCAAGTTCAGATAGAAAACAAAGAATTGATTACATTCAGTTTGCTAAGAAGGTGGCAATGATCATAGGTAATGGTTAATGGTAATTAGGTAGTGGAAAATGAATGGAATGTGGAAAATGTAGAAGCTCTGCATGTAACCTGTGTCGGTTTGTTCGAGCATTGTTGCACAATCGAATGCATGCAATAATGGCCAGCGGTTAATAAAAAATATGTGGATGTCGAATGTATATTTTTAAAAGTTTTATTAATTCTCAATCTTAATATTATTCCTGGGCAATTCTTTGAAGGTAAAGGAAAGTATGTGGCACAACAGGAGTCAGCGCACAGACAGGCGTGCGCAATTTCGTATTGACGGCAGACAACAGGACAGCTAATAGAAAAAATGACATTTATGGTCTGAATTCAATACAAATGTGATTCGGTATTCGCCTTTCTGGTTGTCCCACCTAGTTAATGGTGTTCGTGCAGTTTAAATGCTACTATTGTTGTAACGGACTATTTTTACATTTCTGTTAGCAGTAAAATAACCATTTTTTTATTGCACATAAAAAAAACTGAGAGGACTAGAGGTCAAAGGAAATAGGTCCAAAGCTCAAAATCAAAGTTTATCTGTATTTTGTTGGCATGCACGGGCTATCTTAAGTATTTCGATGTTTGTGCGTGACGCTTATTTTTAAAGGTATAATACGCTACGCTTTGTGAGATATAATATATGTAACTTTAGAATGTCCTGCAAGTTGATACTTTCAATTCAACCATGGGGCTGATGGAGCGAATCGACCTACCACAAGCAGCGGTGGTATTAGCCATTATCGTGCAGAAATTTATACCCTTCAATTTTGTTTTCTATGATATGCTTACGTTTTTATATATTTGTATTTGTAAGAAAATATTAACGAGAAGGGTGTAAAAATAAATAAGTATTTACCGCCAATGTGGGATATAATATGGAACTAAATAAAGTCTGTTGTTCTGATTAAGACTTACAGTTGGAAGTCGAAACGACAACATTTTTAATCAAAGTCATGTCCTCAAAAATCGTTAAATCTCATATAAATAAAGTCTGGTAAACTGTAAAGAAAGACCAGAGGACAATTCTTAAAATATAAACTTTTTCCATTAGCCCTCCTAAATCCGTCATTCCCCTTCCCAACCCTCCATTCTTTCCCCAACCTTTTATTTCCATTCCCAACCCTTGATTCCCCCCTGAACCCTTAATTTCCCTTCCCAACCCTCCATTTTCCTTCTATACCCTTAATTTTCCTTCTCAATTCCCCATTTCCTTCCCCAACCTTTAGAATCCCCTCCACAATCCTCCATTCTCCTCCTCAACCGTCCATTTCTCTCTACGTGTTAAAGTTGTCATTGCGTGATTTTTGTCGAAAACCCCAATTAAAACGGAATAACCATTCCGGAGTTATGAACTAACGTTTTTTTTATATTTTGACGCTCCTAGGAGTAAGAGGTCAACCAATCTTGAATTTGGGTCAAACTTTGCAAAATGGCATACTTATCAAATATGTACCTGTACACCAACTTCAAGCTATAGTTCGTATTTTGAAATTTTGGGTGACATCCCCGTTGACCCCAAATAAGCATCTTCGCACTCATATAAGCGCTATGGACAATGTCCATGGATTAGAGAGAACAGAATAATAAAGATGCTACATTCATGCGGCTTGTTACACACTAATTGGTTGCGTGAATGCCCGGTTCGATCACTAATAAAAATTTGGTTTATCTGCATTCTCCGAACATGGAATGACAACAAGAATTGTATGTATTAGGTACAACGGTTTCAATTGCTTGACAGCGCGTCCTGTGGAAGAATAAGAGAAAGTTGAAGAGGGCAGGTTTGTTGCTTGCTGTTCCCGCTTCCAAAAGCTACAACCAGAGTGCTCAGTGCTCTAGGACACCAGTTTGTAACAGATGCGGCTCGGCGTACTTCAGAAAGTTTATCAGGTGCATTGGGCAGTATATACTCTGTGTATAAAAAGTGGAAGTCAACCCTGTAGAATTTTCTTCCATTTGCTTTCTAACGCAATGTAAACTGACTCTCTGTTCTGTGGCTACACTTGTATGTATATACCCAAGTAACAATTTTGGTATTACTTTCTATACAGGATTACAGAATTTCGGTATTTTGCTGCAGAGTTAATTAGGGAAAGAATAGATGGCGATAGTGTGTTGCTTTCACAAAGAAATGTAAGCTTTCCCTTTCTTCTCATGCCAAAAGATAAGTCAGAAACGGAACAGACAAGTTTCATATTTCAAACTCAAATTATATAACGGATTTAAATTACAAGTTAAGTACAAGCAACAAGGTTGGTAAATGCGACGTACAATAGATGTACGGCAGTCGGAATCAAATGTCACGGGTATACCTAATCACTACTACGTTTCTTACTATTCCGCTCTATACTGAAAGCACACAATTTTGCGTGCCCACGCGATCTATTCCGGCGGCGTATTTATTAAAGTAGACTCACATTATATGCAAATTATGCGTTTATTATGATACCATTGAATTTAGTAAACACAATCCAATAGCTTTTAATAAATTGGTTCTCATTAATCCATGCAACATTTCTAGTGTGCATAAATATTAGTTGTGGTGATTTAATTGCGTTATTGTTTAGACAGTTAGATTATTACTGATTAGTATTATATGCTGTTTGTATGTGCTATTTTGGATTTATTAATGATTAATGATTTTAGTAGTATTTAAATTTACTGCATGGGTTTTAATTTAATGAAGAGCTGTAAAACAGAATAAAAATGTTACGCCAAGGCTCCAAAACCGAGTTAAACTTTTCGGCGCCGACGCCACTCCATGGATTCGCTTTTGAAACGTCTGAACTAAGTAACATCGTCAGTCAATTGCAGTCGTTGGATTTGGAGCCGAATTCCTATTTCGGGAGAATTGCGAGTTTAGAAGATTACTGTGCGTGGCAAAGTGAGGAAACTGGTGATCCCGTCAATTTGGAAGTAGCTATGATTCCAGTGTACGAAAATTTAGATAGCAGGACCCAAGAGTTACTCTCTTCAGCTGTGGAAAGCCATTTAAAGACACAGCAGGAACGACTTGGAGGAGAGCACGATGCAGATAAAAGTTGGGATGAACTTAACCAGGATATATGGGTTTGATACATATTCAATTTCAATTTTCAATTTTAACATTGCATGATAGTACCAAGTAAATATTAATGGGGTCGGGGGTATTACTTTGCTGTTTATACTGTGGCGTAACAACACAGCACGAATGTGGAATGTGTGATTGTGTAACGTGTGTAGTGTGTATTGTGAATTTGTGAAGATTAGTTACACCTAATGCACATCTTGGTTGTGTATTTCATACGCATAAGGCCTACATTACGAAATTTAATGACATTTTACGCCCATTTAACGTATTAGTAGATCAAAAATTGTAATGCACCCAGAAATCATAAGAATATTACAAAATTTCACGCTCAACACAACATTGTATGCACGTATTTACCTATATGTATATTTTAACGTAAAACGTTCCAGTAGCAATACGTTTTTTGCCAGTGAAACCACGTTCCATTTAGAGGAAGTAGTGATAGTGAGATTGCTTAGATTGTCGATTGCCATCTGGAGGGTCAAACTAATAAACTAATTAGTAATTAGAATTGAGAAATATATATTAGTATATATCTCAATTCTAATTAGTAATTGCTGTCTGCTCATCCCGATTTATTACGTAGCTTAATAGTTACAGTTACAGCTAGTATTGGATTTGACTGGTTTGTCTGTCTGTCTGTCCGCGCCCGTTCTCCTGCTCACGCCTATTGACCGATTTAGACCAAACTTTGCACAAAGGTTCCGCAGGGTTTCTAGTTGTTTAAGTTAAAGTTTGGGCTCGGTCATACCCCCTGGGGGCAGTGGGGGCACATTTTTTCTCTCAAATGACAACCAAAGCTGAAAGTTAGTATGCAAATAGCTGATGGATAGTTATGACGTTTTGCAAAGCTTGATCTGGATTGGTTGACCGCTGTGACTCCCAGGGGTCGTTAAAGTTATTTTGACCATAACTCCGAAACGGTAAGTCCGATTGAGATGGGGCTTTCGCTAGTGAACTCGCAGCGACAATGACTATAACCCAAGGTGGGTATATAAAACGAAGCTTAGTAAGAAGCTTATAAGTTTGAACCACGTTGCTATAACCTATGTCGTTGGTGAAGGGGTCGTTCGGGGGTTCTTATACCATTATGTACGTATTCGTAGTACTTATTTTCAGCGACGTATCTAAGGCTGCAGTTACAGCAGGTTTATTTGGAATTATGATTCGATCTGTAAGCGTAAAAGTAAACCATGGTTTAAAATGTGTATTCCAGCATGTTATAATATTAATAATGTTAATTTAACTGATACTGTTCAAATTTACTTCTAAATGTTAACTAGTTATAATTGGTAGAAGTTCTATTGAACGTGTAATTTGTTCTATTGATCCATTTGTAACATACATATTATTATGACGGTAATAGAAAACCGTCATTTTCAAGATCGGTAAGGTGGATCCATAGGCGTAACAACCAGGGGGTACAAATCCCCCACGATCGGACCCTTTAACATTACAGGATAGGATTATACTTCCTTTGTCCCCCCTGATGTTAAGCCCCTGGGTAGAAAGTCCATCTAATGAATTTCATATGATGTAAAAATGATAGAAAATAAGATTTTGAAATAACTGGGCGTTTTCTTATATTTTCTGTTTACTACCCATTTTCTCGTTTGTCATTCGTAGATGCTCGGAAAACTTTTAAATGTGGCGTAATATTGTATTTATTATGCTTATTTTCGCTAATGTTTAAGATAAAGTTGAAATGAATTTGCTAAACGTAAATTGGTAAGTCGAATGTCTGTTACATAAATTCATTTATGGTGTGGTGTGACCGCTACAACTTCATATACATATACCAAATGGCATATGCTATGTATTTTTCTTCAGCGCAGTTGAAACGGAAAAACCTCTTAGACATAATATATATTGATGCCGATTTTTGTTTACTCTGCGGTCAAAGAAAGACTTGTTTATAATAATAATCAGTAAATTTAAATTTAGATATCAAATTTTTAAAAAGTCTTTCAATATTGCAATTGGGCTGAAACTGAAATCTGCAATACTTTTGTTATTTTTTGTTTTAATTCGCTTGTGTAGTAATTCTAACAAATCCCACTTCTTATTCGGTTTAATCCCTGGATTTATGCAAGTATTTTTGGCAGTCAGCGTCAGCACAGCAGTGTATATGAAAAGAATCACTTGAAGTAATTTTAAGCGTACGGAATATGACGTGACGTCTACGTTTACTTTATTCGTTATGATTGAAAATTCACCGAGTCTGGTGAATGAGATATGCGTTGTTATGTTGAGTTGTGACAAAAAGTATAGGTTTGCATTGATAAAGGGCAACTTAACGAATATTTGCATTTGAACTTGAACCAAAGATCTTTGCTCAGGACCAAGTCTGCATAATATGTATTAGGATTCAATGTTGGAAGGTAATCAATCACAGTAATAATCAGTTATCAGTGTACTATTATATATATATCATCATTTGATCTCTCGTTATTCGGTATGATTTGCTGGGACACAATTCTTTTATGTAAAATTTACATTCTGTCCTTACTGACAACTGACACAACATTGCACCGAGTAATTTATCATATGTGGCTAGTAAAATATTATGGAAATTTAATTCCACGATAGTTTGTTAACCTGAAGAAAATTTCTTTAATGTCTCTTGATTAAGCAATAGGTGCATTTGAGACAAACTCTGGGAGCGATAAGAGAATATATTGATAGGTATTAATACAAAATTACCATCTCTGCAGAAGAGAAGAGATAAGGTATTATAACTGATCGAATGCGGGAATTCTTTACTAGTGGGTGTTGTTATTTGTACTTGTGAAATGGTTGCTTCTGTCAAAGTTTTGAATTTTTAAACTTTACATTATTGTGGGACCTGACCGAATCACTTTTTGTCTCGCTAATAGAATAAAATAAAACGTGTCTTGCGGGTAGCATAGATGGAGAAAATCGTTTTGCATGTTTTATCTCCCGCATAGAAACTAAAGTTGTTAGTACATCTTTTTGCTGTATTTTTCCTATTTGGGATTGTCCACTGTAGTGTTATAGGTACTTCGACTTTACTAGGAGGACATTGTTCGTTCTAAGTAAGTTGCAATCTGTAGAACTAGTGTTTGTAATGTGAAACGCATGTTCATGTACAAAGATACTTTTAACATTGTCTTCGGCATCTGCTAGTGGAAACGTATATTTTATGCATGTTGTTGATTTTTGTAGAAATGAAAAAGCCTGTGTGTGTGGACGAATGTGAAAAGGAAAAGGCAAAGGCACTGCGCAGTTGAAAATTCCAGTATGCCATGTATTACAGAGAGGATAGTGTTTCTAGTAGATTTACTTTTTCTGTGAAAGGAGTTTAGCATTGGAACAGGCCTAGATGTAGCACAAGAGCAGCAAACAGCAGCGCTCTAGAAAGGGAGAGAATGCACCATAGTAGAGCAACTGGCCAAGTCCGTACTGCTCTCTGACTGAAGGGGGTTTTGTGGGGAAGAAGTAATAATAACATGAAATGTAAATGTGTGAGACTATGAGAGTTGAATTGAAAGTTACATTGGATCTTCTGCTCCTTGAAAACAGACTTGGCAATAGTTTGTTGCTAAACTTCACTTGGTTTATAATTCGTATTCTCGGTTGCTGCTGGCTTCTTTGACGGCGGTGGTGGTGTTCTGGCAAAGTGGAATGGAACTGTTCCTGAGACTCGACTGCCTGCCAATGCCAATAGTACAGCAACTATCTCTGGGTAAACTTTGCTACTGGTGTAAAAGCTTGTTCTTTATTCGTGTTTACTTACACACGTTTTTCCTTTTCTGCCAGTGCTACTGTCACTGTGTACAAAATTCAATGTATTACTCTTTGCAGGCTGTATAATAAAACAGTTGTGCCGCTTTCATGCTGATGATGTTCTAAAAAGAGAGAGAATAACGTATTTTAGCTTGCTTGGCATGGGAGTCACTTTCGTACTTTTCCTTCCGTTGTCGTCTATCATGCTTACTAAAAAGAACTCATTCACAGTACCAAACTCCACACAGTGCTCAGGACAGAGAACTGTGAAGCAGGCTCACCAGAAAAAAGTCACACTGTTCTTGCTCTGCTAAAGACGTCCAGTTGATCATAATGTAAATCAAGAGAAGTAATATATAATATCGCACAAAAAGCGTATCCACGTACGGAAGGAAAAATAAATCACCAAAAGTCTTCTCTTTTCTCTTCTGCTCTGCTACTTGAGAGGTAGCAATGCTTCCAGTTTTCCGCATAATCTCAGTGGATCTGAAGAATTTAACTGAAACTTTTGTGAGATTCATTTAATCAATTTAACAGTGACGAGATCCTTGTTAGAATTATTATACAATTGTGTTCATATTTTTATTTGGCATTTTATCCAGTGTTTTTGTGCTCCCCACTGTCTGTGATACAACAACTTTTTTGTCAGCTTTAACACTCTAGTTAATCCGATTGGTTGATGGCAGCTGCAATTTACATGGGCTCGCCAGATACAATCAGAACTAATGCTAGCGCACATTGAAAAAGTTACTTGCTCCAAACCTTATTAATTATTCATGCAAAGTTTTAATGACACAGTATTATCAGATTCGGATTTGTCTGACTGTAGTGAAATGTGATGGTTTGGTTACGACGTAGTACTTTTCGTTTTTGATTTAAGTCGAAATTAAGTGGAACATTTAGGAGACGACATAGTCATAAATATCAAGAAGCTTTTTATCAGATGAATATTATTCAAAGGTTGTTGGTGACAGGACGTTGTTGTTTGTCATCGTCATCAACATTATCCTATCATCGAGTACTTCTTTAAGAATTATACATATATGGTGTTAAATAAAGATAAAAGCATGCGTCTGCAAAACATTATAATATTGACATCTGAACCTTGTACATGCACAAGTAGTTTCCGTTCAATAAACTGAGTATGTACGGGAAGGGAAGTATACTTTTGTGTAGATAAACAGCACGTTTTACGTACACGTACTTATGATTAGAGAGCAACCATAAAAATCAGTGTATAATCTGCATATATTTTTTTTAAATAACGAAAAACGTGTCTACTCTACTGCCTCCTTGTGAATTGCAGCATTTCTCACTATTAATAGCTCAACCTTTCCCCTCACCAGAATTCACTACTACGCTCTAAAACGCTCAATTTTTTACAAATTGTGTGATAATTCGAAACAATCTAAATGTGTGCCGACGTAGCAAACTCGATTGCCAAACTGTGGGGTCCAGGTGCTTTCCTTTTCCCTGCGTCGCAGGGAGTCCAAGGACTTTATTATCCAGCGGTGAGTAAATTTTCAAAATACGTATGACGGTAAAAAATTAAATATGATTTAACCTATCAACTGAGACAATTAAGAGTTACGTTTTATTACCACTTTAATATCAAGTATTAAGGAAGCGTTTTTATAATGCAAATGCAATACCATAACATGACAGGTATAATTCATAGTTGTTAACCATGCTCATTTGTACTCTATTTATGGCTCTTTGCATGCCAGATATTCTCCCAAAGTCAGAATGTCTGATAACTTGAGAAAATACTGCTGAGACTAGGTATTCAAATATCAGTGTTGAAGCATTCTTATAAATATAGAGTATAGACATATTTTGTTAACGCTAGTACACTCGACGAATGCTCTCTCCGAATTCATTTGCTCGCAGTCAGCATATTACTATGTACTAAACGCATGGTATCAGTTTAAAAGCATGTGGTTTGCGGTTACGTCTACGTCATTATCAGTTTATACTTGCCTACTTCATTTTATTACTGTCTCTTATTACTGTCATGCTTTGTTGCGTTAGGTGCCCGCCCTTCTATCACCGTTAAGAGCGATCATATCAAACGGCTAATTTATTAACGTTCTCCGTGAAATATTTCTAAACGGAGGAGTGATACCATTGAAAAATGTTGTCTTAAATAAAGATGATTTATGATTGTTCCAATTATAAATACATTTGAATACATTGAATTCAAAGTATTCAAATGTGCTGTGTCTGCTACAAGTACTTTCTGCGTAACATCTCCATTAGAGACCCGGGCCCTAATTGTTGTTTTTATGCGTTTCGTTCAACTCATATTCAAGACAGTATTAGGCCTGAATGATTGAAAATGAATTTTATTTATTCACAAACTTTATTAACGTAATTTAAGTTTGTACAAAAGTTAAGTTATTTACAAACAAATAATGTTCAGAGGCTCTAAAATCTATCTCTGAAAATTGGCAATTTACCACCAAAAATAATTTTACCTGCTTTAAAAATCATTGTCAATTATTTATTTTTTTAAAATCTTTATTCCATCAGATTCGATGTGTTATGATTACTTTCGGGATAATCTTGTGATTCTTGAGGTAAATGTCCAACGTTGATACTTGATATGATGTTATTAATTTTTGGGTGTTTGGCTTTACACTTTTTTCTTCACTTTTGTACTGGTTGTTGTATTACGAGAACTACATAAAATACAAATAAATTTGACATTGTTTTGATGTTGAGAAATGCAAACGAATTCAAACGAAACGATTGCGCTAGTACTGTTCATGCTTGATGGATGTGTGCTGTTGCTCAATAGTTATACTGGCGTCAGTTGGAAACCGGGTTCTATACGACAATATACGGTACGTCTAGTTTAGTACCGTATATTTCTTACCATGTTGCATGACATAGCGTGACATGAAAATTAATATCACCAATCAACAATGACTATCGAGGAAAAAATTAACGGTTTCATCTGGCATCCACCAAATCATGTCATTTTTAAGTTGTTATATCTATCAGTCACACGTTTGTAGAAAAGTGTGCTACTAGCAGGGTTAATTTGTTCTATGTTAGTGTTTTGTATATATGCCTTTAGTGAGAACGGTCCGTTTTAGTCTGTTACTAATATGCTCTTCGTGTGATTTTCTGTTGTACAACTAAGTACAAAATCAGAAAAACAAGTTGTGTTAATAGAGCAAAGAAACGAATTAGGAAGAGAGCAAAACCGAAATGGTTTAAGATCACTACTGTGTGTATTTTTAGAATCCTCGAATTTGTCTATTGTGTAGTAAAAATTGGTGCGCTAAATGCCATGCATGATGTCAATGTTTGTTTGATCCTTGACAGTAGTAGGCAGAATTGTGTATTATAAAGTCTATCTTAACACTATGTATTGAAGATTTTAAAAACAAAAATTTGGCACTTGTATCACTCTTGTGATGTTGTGATTTTTTATGGACTGCTATTCTGTAAAAACGTGGTAGGATCAGCTTTCTTTGTTTTCATCAATGAATTTTTATGCATTTTAACTCATACTATGCTCTGCTTAATGCGTGAAGCGATATCTCGATGCAATCCTTAATCCTCAGCTTAGCTTTATTGAAGGAATTAAGAAGTCATCAATGTTCACCGTGGTACAGACGGTTTTCGGAAAGTCATTATTCTAAAAACCGAAATTAACTAATTGCCCCGCTTTTTCCGATGTAAACCAAATGTTCTACATATGACGTGTCAGCAGTAGCGAGAAAAACGGCACCTGTGTTGCGCATTATGTTTTTCTGCTCTGCCATCTCCATTACTGATTTATTGTCTCCGCCTTCCATTTACCTATTCATGTACAACAGTGGTTACGCGCCATTTCAAATCTTACTGCATCAAATATTTTAATCCTGGGTTTGCATCTCATCGTATCGTTTGTTTTTGGGGAAACGGGTTTGTAGCGCTGGGTAATTTTGCAGTCGACTTGTCATGATTGTGGAAAGATTTTTACGTAATAAAAACGTTGTAACATTTGATGATTTTTAAAAACACCAAGCATGCATGTAATTAAAGTCTACTTTCTATCAGAGAGCTTTCTTCGTGGTTTACACGGTTCCTGCCATACCGCATGAGCATTCAACTCGTTTAATATAATACGTATTACCCTAGATTAAAAATGTGACCGAGACTAATCTGGATTTCTCATTTCCGCAATGGAAAAGGTCTGCAGTTGAAGTGAAAAACACTTGTCTCATTTGTAGTATTTTCATGAAAATTCTTTCATTCTCTTCACCACTTGACATATGTACATTGCACGTATCATTTATTTGTGTTTAAATGTATCTCGTACAAAAGTATCCTTACTACTGCTGTGGTCGGTGGCATGTCATTGCTTCAACCCCATTCCATTCGTTTAAAACAAATGGATGAAGATTGAATTACTTAAGGGGTATGTTTGCATGAAGCGCCCTGTGTAGGCGTTTAGGCCGTATGTGTTCACCATTACCACACACTTTGCTTGTGAATGTGAAGTAGGACATCTCTAGTTACTTGCGTGGTTGGTAGTAGTGGCTACTTGGGGAATTCATATCATCAAAATCATCGTAAATCCTTGTTTGTTAGCAGAGTGTGATTTCGGGGAATTACAGAGTTTTGTGGAACTGAGGGAAAAATCGAAAAATGGCTATGGTATTGCATTTATAATTCTAACAAATGAGTGTCATTGGAAAAGCGGTGTCTACGTACTTCCACGTTTAGCAGAAAAGTAGTAATATTGGTTTCATCTCTAAAAATGGTGTACAATGAAGTGTAGCCACGCATTTATCCATTGTCTGTGCCAAAGTGCTCAAACCTAAAGCACGTTTTATCCACAGGAGAAAGTGAAAATACAGGCATTCACATACATGCATGGTGTTGGTGCTGAACTGTACGGATGAACGAAATGTTCTTTTGGTCTGCACTATTTATTTAGATGCATTCTCTATTTAATTTGTGAGCTGTTTTTAAGACTTGAATAATTAACTTTATAGCACCTTTCTTGACGTTGTATGTAGGTATCTGTTTATGAAACGCTGGTCATGTTCAAGCCATTGATGTGAACTAGGACAGAATGAAGGGGCGGTATTTTTCTTCATATTAAATACAATATGTATGGAAGGTCAAATGACTTGGCTGCTTGTTGGCGTTGCTGGACGCAGTGTGAAGCGAGAGGCACACGATAGAATACAATTTTAAATACACTTAGATGGATTATATTGCCTACATGAAAGTCATGACATGATCACACTGGTGAATTGCCCAATAACATTTTACGAAAAGCAGGTCTGATGTTTCGTTCGTTCGACCTATCAGCTCAAGTGAATGATGATTGATATTGTGAAGATCACTTATGTGCCTAAGAGTATACGGTGGTAATTGACGCTGTCCGTTTGGGTGTACGGTATTGTTTTTGGATGTTGGAGATATCATTTACCGGAACGCGGCTCTATAAAATAGATCAGTTTAGATATGTGGTAGACAAGGCTTAGCACATGTAGAAACATTTCTACGTGTAAGCTAGTTGTTGTCTTCAATTTCGATCTCCAATGGAACGAAAAGTGTTTTATATTTTATGTGAAAGAGTCAATTGTCCTGTGCAATCATTAAATGACGTACGACGAGTAGTATGGACTATGTGTATAGGTACATGTATACAGTCGTGGTAAAGCTTAAGGTTATTTCAACCTTTGGACAAATTAAAGCTAACTGGCGACGAACAAATAAATGAGGCTGATATTTGCCCAAGCTGTTATTTATGTGAAAGAGTCAATTGTCCTGTGCAATCATTAAATGACGTACGACGAGTAGTATGGACTATGTGTATAGGTACATGTATACAGTCAAAGTAAAGCTTAAGGTTATTTCAACCTTTGGACAAATTAAAGCTAACTGGCGACGAACAAATAAATGAGGCTGATATTTGCCCAAGCTGTTTCAGTTAGAGAGATCATCAATAAAAATTTAACACACACATATTTACTATTATTTTCGCTTCACACACACATGTTGGTTGTGGTCGGTAATCTACAACTTGCGCATTACTGCAAGTAGGAGACTGAACATTTAGGAGTTTGTGTGCTTGACTATTTTCATTCTCCGTCACTCAGGCAGTCAGTGTGCTCTGTCTTTGGGTTTAATAAAATGAAATAGGGCTGTGTGTCTCATAAAAACTGTAATTGGCTTCAGATGGCTGAATGCTGCTAACTAGAAATATATAGCGTTATTTCTTCAAGTTAGTTACCGCTGTTTTTGATGATGATGAGGATTGTCAAATCTACTGCTTCCTCAGTTTGAATTGCCCCTCATGGTTGTGTGGCGTGGTCTGTATCTTTTCTATTACAGATATTACTGTAATTCTATGTGGAGGCCGAGTGGCGGCAGTAATTGCATTGAAGTTCGTTTGCCTTAGTTGGATCATGGGATTAGAAAGAATTTAGTTCATGAAAACGACAATTCAGGAAAATATGTGGTTATTATACTGAATATACGTTCCATGTATGTGTGTGTATGTGAAGTAGTTGTCGTAAAAGACAGGAGCAACATTGAAGAGACCTGCTGATACAAAGAAGTTATTGTTTAACGAGACTATCCGGTCACATCTCAAAGGAAACTAAAATTCTCGTTTATTTTGATACTAGCGCTGGTGGGTGATGATGCCACTGTTTACGTTTTAACAGAAAATGATGTGGCAGCATGTTAAATTAGGTAAAATGTCTCCTGCTTCCCTTCTGCTTATCTACTCTTATTCATTATTGTATCTCTCGCTCCTATCACTGTCGCTTGTCTCGTTTGTGTTTGCTGTGTGACACAATTCTCGTAAAATGGATGCTAAAGAAATTGAAGCAGTAGTATACACACGAAACTTTTCTGTGGAGCTTATTAGAGAATATCCTGAAATAATTACATTTTAAGTGCAAACTTTAGACAAACCCAGAAGATTTCAAAAAGCTTTTTTCAGTCTTGGAAGACGAGGCTATTAAATGTGGCAATAAAATTAAAAGGGGGAAATGTTTCTTACTACCCCTGTTTTTACGTTTTATGTACACTTGAAAGTGTTTGAGCAAAAGTTCCTTAAGACAGACACTTCGTAATGGCATATGACAGGGAAATTGTTTTCGTAATCGTAATGATCAGTGTAAATAACAGGCTCTTTCTGGATATTCTTGAAAAAGCCGTGTCCTCACTAATTGTACACGGATTGTCAAGTCTGTTTTATGTAGTAGTCATCCAACATTCGTCTGTAACAAATAACTATTAAGCCATCCTAATAGCCAAATGGAAAAAATCTGCACGTGTTTGCTAAAATTTCTTTTATTTACTTTTACTCAAGTTGATGAAATAAAACAAACTAATTCCAAGAAAATAGTCATTCACTATTATTACCAGATTGACGCAAATGCGATTTATAATTATATAAAGCCTACACATTTATAACTTTATAAGACATAAGTACCTTTCTACTATTCCGTGCGTCATACAATATACACACACTTATGAATGTAGTTGGCTTTTAAAGCCATTCCATCAGATTCAGATTTCAATATTTTTTTGCTGATTTGAATATCATCTGCCTGGTTTTCTCAGTCGATAAAATAAACATGTAGTACGCAATATAAGTTGGAAACGAACTATTCAGATAGATTGTTTTTACTTGGGTAAGTGTAATTTGATGACTTTAAAGTGCTCAAGATCGCATTCTACCTTGTAATGGTCTTACATGTATGTATGTTATACAATACGCGGTGTCATCATCATCAATCATTGCGATGATAATGATTACAGGATCATTCAAAGGAGTTTAAGGGCTCACTCACGGATTATTCATTCGTTCATATCTTGCGTGGATATCCTCAGAAAAAGTAGTGAACGCAACAACGACTCTTTTGATTATGTAGAATTTGATATTCAAGGATATCATTACATATTCAAGCCGCAATTTATTTTTCCCGTCATATCATCTCATCAGTAATTTTTTTTCTATGCGCCGCAGTATAAAATCGACAAAAGCTTCATGCGTCCTAATATTCATGTGATGACGAGGAGTAGATAGTATGTAGATGTTTATGACGGTTTTAGAGTTGCTAACATGCGGTTTTAATGATGTGAAATGTTTGTAGTACTGCAAGTGGTACGCGTAATGCAATAAACATCTATGTGTAGCGGTGGTCTTTTTTGATGGAAAACATTATTTTATGTAAATAATGGAATCATTTCTCAAAGGTATTCTGGTTGAATAGATAAGGCCTTTTGCGAACAGCAAAAGCATGCTAGGGTACACATTTTAATTGTCTCTTTTTGTTCTTTGACTGCCTACTTCATTACAGTTTACATGGGGGGTTGTCTTTGAAGTAGGTAGTAGTCGTCAGTCAACCTCATCTATTGTAGTCAGTTGTCAGCAAACGTTTACCCAAATTGCCCTCGACATTTTTTGGTTTCTGAATCACTAGACTCACTGTTGACTGCGTATTATATACATGGTTTTTGCTTCATCACACGCCGCATAATATTCGTTCTCTGATCCTTTATCAACGGTTGGAAATCGAAAAGCTAGATTTTTTTATGCGGGACATCACACATCCAATCTAAAAATGAATTTGGTAGAGTGTAACATAAAAGATGAAGAAAATCGTTCGTTTGTTATACGATCGATATTTCCTATTAGAGTATGCTTTCATGTCTTGTATCCTCATTTCCGCAAATGCCTTTGGAATACTTTAGCCTTTGTGAATTCCAACTTCCATGGGACTATATACTCCTGTAAACATGCATACTGAAAATGTAGATAGGTACACAACGAATTAGGAAGTAATCTATTCACTCAATGTAGTTATGTAGTAAAAGTGTTGGAATTGTGTGTGGAACATTATGTATCTACCTACATGTGGAGTAACAATGAAGTCACATAGTCACATATCGATATTCGTATCCTCACGTCTTGAACACAATTTGATGCTTTTTCTATATAATAGCATTGAGAGATTTTCATATCCGTGAAAGAAGAATTATCTTCTTTACGTCTGCCATTTTTGAATCTACTTACAACAACGTAACAAAACTGAATGGGCAAAGGACGTAGATGGTATGCCGCATTCCGCTTCAGTGATATTATTACTCCTCGTATTCCATGTCTAGATAGCATCACAGCAGCAAACAAGCACCCACGACGACGAAAGATGTTGATGTGGTGTGCTTTGGCACACACACACTCACTCAGGGGAACTCCTCCTGTGATGTTTTGGATTTCAGCATTGCCGTTTTAGTTTGCTACTATCTGGCAGTACAAAAAGTGACATGCATTGCTGTTATTTACCGAACGCCAATTGAGTTGAATCTACCTCCAGAGTTGGTTCGGTTCGAGACTTTCTAGGAGGGTATTTAGTATGCTCTTGTTGTAGGATTTTTTATTTACTGCTTACTGACCTGAAAATAAAACAGTAAGGTACATGGAGCAATGAAAAACATACAGTTTTAGCTAGAAGGACTATGTTGATTTTGATGTTTTTATGTTTCGGATTATGACCTGACACTGACTTGTTTAAGAAAACAGGTACCTACGGATATGTTTTGTCGTTGGGGAACTTGGAAAGGAAATTGGATGAGACAATACACGGTACTTATTGCTTCTTTGTCGTCGGACAAAATCACGGGTTGCATTGTTTCTGTGATAGGTTGGAAGGAGCACTGCATTACATCTGTACAGCATTAGAGGTAAAAGGAAAATGGGACTTTACTTTCACTTCCGGTTACTACTTTTACCGCAACCAAAAAAGGAAAATAAAATAGACATGCATGTATATGTTGAACTCAATATAAAACTCAGCATACAATAGGGAAAGCATGTTAGTGGGAATGAAAGGCCCATTGACGCTGGCATCTTACAAATTATTATATCCTGTGGCGCTTAAAGGATTTCTTACTGACATGAGATGAAATGGCTGGAATGAGTTAAATGATTCATGTCTTTAATGGTAATGATGTCTTGCTATTATTATCCAACTGTGCAGATAGAGTCTATAATGATTAGGGCGAACAAGGGTAAGGCTTGTAAACGTCTAAATGTAACGACATTAGCTATTAGCTAGCTATAGCAAGAGAAAGACCTGAAATGAATCGTAGTGGTACATATTGAATTGATACAGCAAATTTTAAGGGAGGTATGGGTATTATTTGTTTATTATCGTGATTCTATCATGCCTTGTACTTTTGTATGGCTTAAAGGGTTTGTGGTTATATGACTTATTTTATGCTTACCATATGTATGCATATTTGTGTGCATTTCGACTTTAGTCACGTCCACTTGCTTTGAGTTTTGTTTCATTGGTTAATAAATAAAAACAGGAAAATGGTTATTTGCTCGTGAAATTCTGTCTTTTGTGTAAATAATTGTTGATCATTTCCATGTGGGCTGATGTATTATATTAAAACAGAATGGAGCTC
>JAHZNB010001895.1:0-13622 GCA_027744295.1 Callyntrura guangdongensis
TGAATTTAAACGGAAGCTTCATAATTTAGCATATTCACGAGTTTTCCGGCAAGGGTGAGCTATTTTTTAAATTAAAAATTCGTTTAAAACTGGCTTATCAAAATAATCGATAATAAAATCGTGAAATTGCTATTGAGTAATGACAAATTGTATACAGCTGGATTGCCGTGGTTGGGTCTGCCGCAATGTTGTTTCAGTACCTTGCAGCACCAAAATATTGCGTTTTTACCTATTCAGCAATTTCTGCAGATACATTTCCTCTTTACGTTCTGTTTGGAGCACACGAGCTACTTTTCATATTTCATGGTTGGCAGTTTTATGGGGGGATCATTTATGTCAGTTCCTGTTTCGGGGCGGAGTTAATCCACTGCATCAAAACTCTTACAGAAGTCCTTGAATCACTGTCTACAGTTACTCGTAGCAGTAGCAAACAGAGTAACAGATTTATCGACAAATCTGAAGGAAGCTCGGCCAGGAGTGGTCAGTTTAATGTTGCAATAGGTGATGCCCAACAAGTTCGATTGCGCATTAAAAAATTAAAAAATGGTATTTCAACAACAATGGAAGCAATCATGTTGGAATATAAAAAACTCACAATATGGTCGGACAGAATAAATGACTACGGATCGTACAATTTTCTTGTAATTCATGGATTAGCCTACTGTCAAATGGTAGCTGACGTTTTCGTCATGATTCAGTTGTTACGTATGCCGGAGACGGATGTCGTCAGTATTATCTTCTTTGCAGAGGATGCTGGGGTAAGTAATGCCATATTTTTTAATTGGGTATAATACGTATGTAATAAAGAACACAAGTATTTCGAGAAAAATCATATCGCAAAATTCCAACCCGAATAGAATGACTGAAAATTGCCTTGGCTCGAGCAAATGCCGTATAGGTAAAGTGTAAAGGCGACCTAAACAGAGACACAAAACTCATATCACGCATAAGACATCCAATTGATCCAATGAAACTCAAATATGTCTAAATTAAGCAATTTTATTTTTTCCTAATTTATCGCGAGCGGTGATTTAATCAATGAGTAGCAGTAGCACCCATGTAATTTCATTTTTCACTCTTTCAGGTCTGCATGTACATGTTATTCAAAGTATTCAAGGATATGTCTTTTGTTACTGCTGCCTCTGATATATTTCTGGGAGAACTAAAGGAGCAACTGTATTCTGAACGTTTGACGGTATTCGAAAAACTGCATCTTCGAAAGTATAATCAATCACTAAGAAAAATTCAAATGAAAATAGGGCCTGCCAAGATTGGACCCGGAATGGTGGGGAACGCAATGATGACTCTTTTAAATTATTATATTTGTGCAGCTATGTGGTAGAGGTAGAGGTAGAGCAATCATCAACACACAAAATTTTTTAAACGATTGTTAACAAAATACTGAATTAAAAGAATACTTAATAATTATAAATGGTCTTATGTATTACACTAAAATTATGCTTAGCATTTCATACAAATGCTAACCGATAATTTGGAGGAATACGTAATATCCAGTTGTGTTCTATATAATCACCATACGTCAGCGTTGCCACACTTTAGGTAAAACCAGCGGAAAAAATACGAATCACACATAAATATTAAAACATTTCATAACTACACGACACTTCCAATTTACAATGATTGTCCATATATTTTGCATTTCGCTACATCGGAGATACATACTACCTAATACCTACCGAGTTTCATGGTAAATAGTCTGGCGACGGATTTACTAAATTATGATATATAATCACCATACGTCAGCGTTGCCACACTTTAGGTAAAACCAGCGGAAAAAATACGAATCACACATAAATATTATAACATTTCATAACGACACGACACTTCCAATTTACAATGATTGTCCATATATTTTGCATTTCGCTAAGATCCAGTAATTGCATACATACTACCTAATACCTACCGAGTTTCATGGTAAATAGTCTGGCGACGGATTTACTAAATTATGAAGGCTTATTATGAGACTGGGGGTTACTGATCTCCTTTTCAAATACATGCGATTTTTGTGTATTAACAACGAGATAACAATGTCACTTTATTAAACTAAATAAATAAAATTATCAAACCTTTAAGCTACCATTTTCACCACTCTCCTCAATTTAAATGGATTGAAATGTTCTTAAAGTTAGTTCATAAAATGGGTTGACAAATTAAGTAAAATATATTACCCTTGATGTATTTACACGAAACAAACATATACATACATACATAAAATTGAAGTTACGGGAACTCAATTTTCGGATGGGAAAGATTACAATTTTTGTACTTACAATTTTTTGTTTCGTTTGACGAATTAAACATTGTATCATACATACACGCAGAAAATGTTTTAAATTAAATAGTAAAATTAACATATGTTTAAAAGGGTTACAAACTACTTTGATTATCTCTTAAAACAAAGAAAGGTTGATTTAAATTACTGGGTTAATTTTTCCAAGTACATAACAAGAGCGTGTGCATATTAATGGCTCACAAACGTGTGCATAAAACATGCATAAAATCTACGCACAATAAACGTCAATTGGGGAGTTACGTCATGTTTTAAGAAAAACTGGGACCATCGATCTTAATCACTTTATTGGTTTTACTAACGCACTATATTGACGTTTTTTGTAGAGTAACAACATAATGGGCCAAGCCAAAGGTCTTGACTTATAAGTGAATAATTGCTTATGAAGAAATCGAAAGATTTCTTATGCTGAAACCCTGCTTGTGCAGTAAGTACATGCCTGTATGTTGAATGTTTGTTAAGCTACCTATTGACATGGATTTAATATACTACCACTACCTTCATAGAAATACATACATGTTATACACACATTACAAAACTATGCGCCTAAATTTATAATACTCGCGTACTTTTAAGACATAATGACTGTTCGATTTAATGTGGTTTGGTGCCTACGTAAATCCCAGATTCCATCTCAGGCAGTAAAATCACGCTTTCAAAGAAGTCTTTTCATACACGACATCCTAACAATGGTAAACACAAAGTACCCAATATGATCAAAAGTCATTCACCATTCACAATTTTAGTAAAAAAAATGCACAGACAGAACATACATATTCATCAAGCAGGTTATCTTTTACTTAAACTCGACAATGACCCTTACAGTTCTGTTCGGTGTGTGCAGTATGTGCATGCATTTTTGTTTCTTTTACATTAAATTGAAATGTCAATACGAAAAGATTATGATGACAGTGTGACAGCCTTTTTTCTCCAGATGAGTAATAAGAAATTAACTTAACGTGACAAAAATGATATGGCTGTCGTGTAGGTACTCCTGGTAAGTACATATTATGGGAATGAACGTGCTTATTTGTTTCATTACTACTGTAAGTAAAATGCTCGTATCTTTTGCAGCGACCTTAGCATGATCATATAATAAGAAAATGATGATAAAAGTGGTAAGAAAGTTCAACTCGTTTGATGATAGTACTATATAGTAGTACCACATGTCAAGTCAACTCCAACGTTTAATGTAAATGAACCAGTTAAAAATTATTTCCATGTGTGTTTGCTATTTAAACTTGTCCATGAGTGCCCACTGTAGAAGTACATTCACAAAATGGGGGTATTGGTAATTGGGATTATATAACTGATAGAAAGATAATTTGACTTTAATGAACGACATTTTATTTCTCGTTCTCAGTTGAACTCTTGGCGTGTCTTGGTATCGGTGTCTGTTTTAGGCTCGTGTAAAGCCAGCCTGTGTGCAGGTTTTGAGGTGTCTGTTTTCGTTGGATATACTCCTTTTACAGTTGAAAAATGTTTCCTCGTGTGATAAGAGGTTATGGAAGCGTTTCCAGTAGATTTTTAAATCTTTCTGTGGCGCGTCAGTCTCCCAAATGGATTTGTTATTCGACTTCCGCCTTGGGGGAAACTCGAAAGCGACTAATCCCAAAACGAGAAGAGTTTGCATCCCGACATATAGGTCCCCGAGAAAGTGACAGAGATCAAATGCTTACCTATATCGGATATAAGGTTTGGATCGGCTTGCAATTTGAAAAGAAAATTCGTTAACTATAGTAAGTAAGGAACTGTGTCTTTTGGATCAGTTGAATATAACTTGGATAATGTTTTTAGACACTGGATGAAATGATTGAGAAAGCAGTTCCAGAAAACATACGACTGACTCGTGATTTGGATCTGGAAGAATGCTACGGTACGTAAAAATCCAAAAAATCGTGTACGTCATAGTCTTGCTGAAACGATACTACTACTACCACTGTTGATAGAAATCGACCGAGGTTACTTATTCAGAAGTGTAGTATAGCATCAAGCATCTTACACACGTACCTCATACTCTCTTCGGCTCCATCTTGTCTGCTGCGGTCACATTTTATGTTCGTGTTGCCCTCAAAAACACGTATTATCTGCTTTGATAATACATGTCACATTTCGTTACCCTCTGAGCTCATCGAATCTATTATTTATCAGTAAATTATTTTTTCTTCATTTTCTTTAAACTGTTACGTTGATGTATATTGCTCTCTACCATGGAATGTGACGTGATATGTTTTTCTCAAAACCCAATTTTCCTCCCATGCAATTGAGTAATGCGTGTATTAATCTTTACTACAGATGAGCATGAAGTTATCACCAAAATCCGTACCATTGCTGAGCAAAACAAAATATGGCGAAGTTTCATCGGGATGGGCTACTACAACTGCGTCGTACCCCATCCAATTATGCGCAATGTCTTTGAAAATCCTGGATGGTAATACCCTTGAAGCGTAAAAACTTGAAAATTATATAAATTTACTGATTTTAAATGATTCGATTCAAAACTATGTAGGACAACTCAGTATACACCTTATCAACCGGAAATTGCTCAAGGTAGATTGGAAGGTTTGCTAAATTATCAGACAATGGTCACTGATTTAACTGGCCTACCAGTTGCAAATGCATCCTTACTAGATGAAGGTACTGCAGCTGCTGAAGCAATGGGATTATGCTACAGGTATAATAGAACAGAGAAATGTTATCAACCTAACTATGTATATAAAAATGGCAGAATGTTACTCAAGATTAATTTTTATTGTGTACGAATAAAATTTATGATCTCATTCCTATCAATCAGGCAGAATAAACGCAGAAAGTTTTTCCTTTCTGACAAACTGCACCCACAGACAATCAGTGTAGTCGAAACCAGAGCCAATTCCCTCGGGATGCAGGTCATCGTTGGGAACGTGAATGAAATCGACTTTTCCAATAGAGATTATTCTGGTGTTTTGTTCCAGTATCCTGACACTGAAGGAAACGTCCAAGATTTCAGTGAAATTGTACATAAGGCTCATACAAACGGCGTAAGTGTATTTATTTATTAGCAACTAAAAACAACCAGACCACTAGTCTATACTTAAAACCTGCGTATGGGTGGTATAATAAATGTTTAAATTTAAATCGTATCCAGACCCTAGTCACATGTGCTACTGATCTCCTTTCACTTACAATTATGCGGCCACCAGGGGAATTCGATGTGGACATAGCAGTAGGAACTAGTCAACGGTTTGGGGTAGTCATCGTTGGGAACGTGAATGAAATCGACTTTTCCAATAGAGATTATTCTGGTGTTTTGTTCCAGTATCCTGACACTGAAGGAAACGTTCAAGATTTCAGTGAAATTGTACATAAGGCTCATACAAACGGCGTAAGCGTATTTATTTATATAACTAAAAACAACCAGACCACTGGTCTATACTTAACACCTGCGTATAGAGAATGGGTGGTATAATAAATGTTTAAATTTAAATCGTATCCAGACCCTAGTCACAAGTGCTACTGATCTCCTTTCACTTACAATTATGCGGCCACCAGGGGAATTCGATGTGGACATAGCAGTAGGAACTAGTCAACGGTTTGGGGTTCCTCTCGGATACGGCGGGCCCCATGCTGGATTTTTTGCGTGCAAATCGTCGCTTACACGACTTATGCCTGGAAGAATGATTGGAGTAACAAGGTGTGAATGAATAAATTCTTTTGTATATTGAAGATGAATTTTTCATCAACTTTACTGGATTCCTCGTGAACAATGTGTTTTCAGAGATGCCTACGGGAAAGATGCCTTCCGACTTGCTCTTCAGACAAGAGAGCAGCATATCCGTCGTGACAAAGCCACGAGCAATATTTGTACGGCTCAAGCATTGTTAGCAAACATGTCTGCAATGTTTGGTGTTTACCATGGTCCAAAAGGGCTGAGAAAAATTGCCGACAGAGTTCACAAAGCCACCCTGGTTCTCGCAAAGGGCTTAAGAGACTCGGGAAATTCCATTGAGAGCAAAGCATTTTTTGATACCCTGAAGGTTAATCCCACCATGGCATCCAGTGAAATCCGAGAGCGGGCTAAACAAAAAGAGATCAACCTTCGTTATTACGATGATGGATGTGTAAGATTTTAACTACCTTAAATAGTAATTCAGTACTAATCTATGAAATAAATCAGTGCAATACATAGTGTATCCCAAATTGAATTCGACACAGGTTGGCGTTGCACTAGACGAAACTACAACAGAAAAAGATCTGGATGATTTGTTCTGGGTTTTCGGTAGTAACTCTACCCTTGCCAAGGTTGGTTATATGTATGAATAGGCAAAGATGTTTTGCGCATTTTTTTGTTTTATCATAAAAATACCGTGTATGCTAATATATCATGTTTTACAGCTTGAAAATGCAATTGAAGACGTGGAAAGTGTGGAAGGGTCGATTTACAGGTCTCAATTCAGAAGAACCTCATCATATCTTACACATCCTGTGTTCAATTCCCACCAATCCGAAACGCAAATAGTTCGTTACATGAAAACCCTTGAAAATAAGGATATTTCCTTAGTGCATTCAATGATTCCTTTGGTAAAAAATACTTATGCGTTTATACTGGCTGTATTTCTTAAATGTAAATGTATTTCTTGTGACTCTGATCTATAATCTGAGTGTTAATAGGAGAAAATTGTTTTTTCTAGGGCTCCTGCACAATGAAATTAAATAGCACAACTGAGATGATGCCATGTAGCTTCCGCCACTTTACAGACATTCATCCATTCGTGCCAGTAGACCAAACGCTAGGATACAGGGAGCTCTTTGAGCAGTTAGAAAAAGATCTCTGCGAAATCACAGGTTACGACAGGATCTCGTTCCAGCCAAACAGGTTACTAGTCTCTTACGAAATAATTTACCTACATTTTAATTCTCAGTATTATCTTGAAAAGATAAGCGGATACATTTTGTGACACGCATGTGTACAGAAAGGCACACTATGCTATACACATGCGTTTTTTATTAATATTTTTCACAAAATTCTTTACATAACTTTGGTGAAATTGCAGTGGAGCACAAGGAGAATATGCTGGGTTACGAGTGATAAAATCCTACTTAGAAGCAAAAGGTGAAGGTCATCGTAACGTGTGCCTGATTCCAGTTTCGGCTCATGGCACTAATCCAGCTTCTGCTCAAATGGCTGGCATGAAAGTGGAGCCTATTAACGTCAAGAAAGATGGGTCCATTGATGTGAAACATTTGCAAGCGAAGATTGAAAAGCACAGAAATGAACTCTCCTGCCTCATGATTACGTATCCATCCACAAATGGCGTTTTTGAAGAGACGGTTGCCGATGTCTGTCAAATGATCCACGATGCTGGAGGTCAGGACTTGCTTAATATTTGTATAACTCTTAAATATAAACAACTATTCAATAGTCAGCAGGTCAACTTTCACTGACATTATTTATCGCAGGCCAAGTATATCTAGATGGAGCAAATATGAACGCTCAAGTTGGAATCTGCAGACCCGGAGACTATGGATCGGATGTTTCTCATTTGAACTTGCATAAAACGTTTTGTATACCTCATGGTGGTGGCGGACCGGGAATGGGTCCAATTGGTGTCAAATCTCATTTAGCCCCATTTCTACCTTCTCATCCCGTTGTGAATCCATTGGCTTCCATGGGCAAACTGTCCAAGTCGTTTGGAGCAGTTAGTGCTGCTCCTTTTGGATCATCCGCTATTCTTCCAATATCATGGGCATATATCAAAGTATATGAAGTCTATCAAGTTTATATATATGCTTATTCGAAACTTAATGATACCGACTCTTTTTTTGTGGGACCAATAGTAAACACAAATTCCTTTAAAAATATTTTTTTATATATCCCAGTAAATTGTACTTAATTACACCATTCAATCTGATGCGAACAATCTCTTTTGCAGACATTAGGCAAGAAATTGCAGACATTGAAGAGGGAAGAATGGATATTGGAGTGAATCCTTTGAAAATGTCTCCTCATACACAACAGCAAGTGATGCGTTCTGACTGGAACCGCCCCTACAGCAGAGAGCTTGCTGCTTTCCCAGCTGTAAGTTATTTTTAGTGGTTGTTGTAATTATGGAAATTAAGCTTACGTATTCATCTAGTTATATTGTTCTGATGCATTCATACTTCTTTTGTTCTTTTATAGCCATTCGTTCGTCACGACACCAAAATATGGCCAACGGTTAACCGCATCGATGATATTTACGGAGACAAAAACCTAGTATGTACTTGCCCGCCCATGGAGTCGTATCAGTCACCCTCTGTGGCTAGTGAAAAAATGGCAGCGACTAACTAAGAATATGATATGAACGATGGATGGGTTCCCATTGTGTTGATTCAATCCATTGTATATATGCATTTTAGTATAAGTAAATATGTAATATTATTATAAGCTACGAAAATAATAAAAATGTAAATATATATAGCTTAAACATGACTACTTCCCTCCCGTGATCGGATATGTTTATCAATTTTGATGCTGCATAGAATAATGATGGAAAATCAATAATTTAACACCGTAAAATAGTTTCTTTTATTCTGAAAATTTCCGCTGTATTTAATATTACACTAATCACTCATAATGTTTCGGTACAATAATGAATAAAATGTGGAATCAAGACAGAGTATTTTTACGTTTGAGTTGACACCTGATTAGCGTTTTAACTGAATGAGTTTCGTAAGCGTCATTGTAAATTCCATGAAACCACATCTGGAATATTCCGATAATCGTCCAAAGACTGCGGGTTAGCCAAAGCTCCAATATTTTTAACTTCTTCTCCTTCAATAACATTTCTAACCGCAATTTCCACCTTTTTTCCACTAATGGTATACTGGAATATGCCAAAAATCAAGGAAACGCTGGAAAGGTTTCGAAATAAAATACCAAAATTGCTAGTCTTTAAACTACAAAACTTACAGGAATGTCGTTAATTTGCACAATAATAGCAGGAACGTGTCTTGGTGAAAGTTTTTCCCTGATTGATCTCATTTATAGTGGCCGTTAACTCTTTAGTGAGTGTTCTACCTTCAACCAGTTTTAAAAACAAAACAACTCGCTCGTCGGATTTACTATTATTCCGCTGGCCTACACAAACACTGTCAGAAACGTCCTTGAATTGTTCCACTGAAAATAATTTCGACGAAATTTCTCACAGAATGTAAAATATAGCGCGGAGCACGCTTACGGATAAGTAGTATATCTTTCCTTAACATACCAATTTGATATATTTCCGCACTACCAAACCTGTAAGAAAAATAGGTTAAAAATATAACTATAAATATAAAATATAATGATTAAAAGTTCATATCCTTCTACGATGGAATAATCGCCACACCACGGTTTGCGTAAGTTTAAACTCTGTAAGTTAACATGTAACTCACCTAACGCCACTAGGGTTAAGAGTGCAATCGCTTCTTCCCAACATTACAATCCCCATTGTTGTAGGATTAATCATCATAAAATCCCCGTGAGCCCAGATACCAGGGAACTTGTCAAAGTACGCCTTTTTGTACATAATCCCATCAGGATCACTGTGAAAATGGGTAGGCATGCTAGGGAACGCTGATCTCACCACTAATTCTCCTCTCTCGCCTATTACACTTTTCCCGTTTTCATCAACACAGTCTAAATCACATCCTAGATGATACGACTGTATTTGTCCTTTATGGACAGGCAACATAACGTTCTGACCCATGAAGCAACCCACGATGTCAGTTCCACCTAGACATAACCATGCATATATGTAGGTAGTTGAATTATTTGTGGATTTACAAAAAGTGAAAGTGTGTAACATAAACATGTACATGCTTTCAAACTTTCTCTTTCTGTATATAATGTACACTATGCGTACCTGAAATCGATCCCACCACAAGGTCTCTCTTGATGTAGTTGTACACAAAATCAAAGGATTGGCACGTCAGCGGGGAACCTGTCGAAAGTAGCATTCGCAGCTTTGTATCATTTTTATCTAGATCTTTGGCAGCGTGCCCAGTGTCTGAGGATTTTTTAATGAATACTTCCTCCTGGACAGCTAGCCATTTCGCACTGGTGCCGAAAATGGTTATATCCATCTCATCAATTAGACTCCATAAAGCAGGAGTCGGAGCACCATCATACAGCACTATGGAGCATCCCGTAATCAAAGAGGATATAAGCCAGTTATACATCATCCAACCTATCTGTGTGGAGGAAAGTGGAAAACTCAGTGAAAGTAACATCGCCAGCTCATTTTAGAAACAGCAGGGTATTAATGCCGTATATACTGCGATAAAAATTCTTACCGTGGTATAATAAAATATTACATCCGAGCTTCTAAGATCACTTTGCAGGAGATGCTCTTCCACGTGCTTAATCAAAGTTCCCTATTATTTTGCAGTCAGGGTGGATAAAAAAGAAAGATTTTGTTGTAGAAAAGCGAGAAATGTTCATTTGGTATTTTAATTGGAGTAGACATGATATATGTTTCGATCTTACCCCAGTAGAATGTACCATACACTTTGGTTTGCCCGTTGTTCCGGAGGAATATAAAATGAATAGCGGATGATCAAACGATACTTGTTCGTATGTAAGTTTAATGTGAGACAATCGAGCATCCTCAAGTAATTCAGTAGACCACTTCCTTTATTTTTAATAGTATTAAAATCCGAAATTATTTTAATTAAAGATTAATAATGCTTTTTAGTAAATTTTAGAAATATTTTTTCACTAGGAAGGAATAAACAGCACATGTTACCAGTTTTTATGAGAGAAGGAACGCAATTCCTCGTTTTCCTTTTTAACGAAAGGGATTATGATAACGTGTGTTACTGATGAAAGCTCTGCAAGAATGAGTTCTAGTTTTTCTTGCATAGGATGAATTTTCCCATTATAAAACACATTGTTTACTGAAATTAGCACCTTGGGCTTCGTTTGTCGGAAACGTTCAAAAACGCCCTAGTTTGATAATTTGAAACTTTTTATGTTTATATGAAACTTTTATTCGGACTGCGGCGGTTGGAGAAAGGAGGACAATAAAAAGTTTATAGAGACGCTTACCGTTGTTCCATAGTCGGGGGACGTACAAGTCCATACACCTCCAATGCTGGCAGTTGCCAAAACGGCTGCCAAGGTCTACGAATTATTCGTATATTACCCTTTGTAAGACACATGTAGCAAAGCTGTGCCTGCTATTTGCATTTTTGGTAATAATCTGATTACTGATTGGGGCAGTTGATTGCCTTAAATATGCGTAATACCTGTGGACAATTTGGTAAAATTCCAGCTACCACGTCACCCTTTTCAACGCCTAAACGTTTTAAAGATGTCGCCCATGCAGCAACTTCCTTGCGAAGCTGCGAATATGAAAGCTTTTCCAAGTGCGGATGACCTTCTCCTTCGTTTTGAAAAAACAGAGTAGTGATGGTAGTTATATAGCAAGCTTTATCGCGCCTGTCATCATCACATAAAACCCCACAAAGGTTTCAAACTTACCCTTGAAGTAAATTGCAGTGTCATTATCATTGCCTTTTTCCAAGAGATTCTCTGCATAGTTCAGTTTACTCCCGGAAAACCACTTGGGAACTTTGTTAATTGGCAGGGTCTCGTCTACAACGTGAGTGTATGATTCGCTGTGAATGATCTCACCGATTTTCCACACCTCCTCCCAAAAATTAGCACGTTGAGTAACTGACCATTTGTGCAGGTCAGCATACGTTTCTAGATTACATCAAAAATTTAAAAATGATTTCGGGAAGCCAGTATAGGTNCAAAAATTAGCACGTTGAGTAACTGACCATTTGTGCAGGTCAGCATACGTTTCTAGATTACATCAAAAATTTAAAAATGATTTCGGGAAGCCAGTATAGGTACATTAATTTGTTATCAAACCCCATTTATTCAGAAAAGCTAGAATACATGCATAATATATAGAGGCTGTCATTGTTGGCAACAGGATGCTGGATGCTCGCTTACAGCTGCCCCGTATCAACGTGAATGAACAATATTACTTTTCTGAAATTATCTGCTTAATCCGTCGTTTTATCTGTTTATACTTACTTGTATGTCCATAACGTCAATGCAGACCTACTACAAAACAGACTCACAACTATTAGTTATGAGAAGTCATTGTTCACAACGCCCAGCAGTACAAGTAAAATTATCTACATAGAATATCATTATCTCGCTGCTTTGTCAATGTCAGTATTTGCCAATTCTTGGCACTGAAATGGAAACAGTGTGCTGTGTTGGTACAATCTTTATGGTATATATATTTTCACGCTAGCATTGCTTGTACAGTGACAGTACACGTTATTTCATACAATTGCTTGTGAGTTTTAGTTTGCTTGTCGTTGTAGTGTGTGCTATGAAACATTGTTTCATAAGAATCCATGTAGCACAAAGCACCGCAAAGCCGAAAAGTTCGACCCTGTCTACATTGAACATACTTTCATTTTTCCTTTTCAAGCAATAAAATGGCAAGTAAAAATAGCAGGCCTAGACCCAGAAAGATTTATTTTTCTCTAGTATAAAATAGGTAATTTATTACTGATACAATATATACTTATTCATTCTACGTACCCAGCTGAAGGGAATACTTTTTATTAACAGTTCTCCGCAAAGATTCCAATCTTGTGGTAGCAACTGTGTCTTTCCTTGGAACCCATAAGGGTGTTTCCGATAGAGAACCCATCTTCACCACGTGGTTCGTACTGCTATCCCAGAGTAGAGCGTATGCTTATCACTTACACGGAGAAATTTATGAAAAAATTGAGTTTTTACTAGAACTGTATCGGTTTCTTGAAGCGACAATGGTACTCAAACACAATTGCACTTCGCACTAAATTCCATTGGGACTTAATTAAACCATAGCCTGGCTTTAGTAGCAATTTGAGTGGCATTTACTTTACCGGAATAGTAAGAACATGATCGTAAGACGTGTTAGGAGCACGTACGGAGTTTTTGTGGATTAGACATTACTTTATAAAAAAGTATAGAAGTAAAAAATTCTTGATATTTGTTAATGGCAAGCAATTGGTACTGGCATTAATTTTTTTTCAACTTGGTGGATCAGCGGCTAAAGGCAGCCTTGAAAACAACTTGACACTGAATATGCTAAAATTAGCTGACGCGGCGATACCTGCTATTCATGGCAGTCGATGATTTACAGTTCCATTTACTAACATGATTCCACAATTACGTCACGAAAGAAAAAACGCGGTGGTGGCGCAAATCCGAACTGCGGATGTATCATTAAATCTTGTCCACTATTAATCGTCTGTGAAAATGTGGATTCTAAACGATGAAGCAACAACTTTTAGA
>JAHZNB010001896.1:0-12658 GCA_027744295.1 Callyntrura guangdongensis
CTACGTTGTGGTCAAGATAATAAAGATGTCCAATATTTCTTAAATTATTGTTATACATGTGTATATGATTATTGTACAAAGACAAATTGCTTTGCGAGTAAAATACGTGAATATTTTTTTGAAGCACGCACTATCGAAGGTGGGCTATCAATACATTGGAACAATTCACAAAATGCGTTTCAAACAGGTCATTGGTCAAACGGATTAAATGATGATCGTGCTGGTTATCATCAGTATTTTTCTCACAGAGGTGCATGTGATCATCATAATTTGTTCGTTTATAACTTACAAATGGGAATGCTCCAATTTGTTTTTGACAATCAATTATGTCATATAAAAATGTCATTTTACGTTGGGTACGCCCTGACAATTGTCGTTTAACTTAACACTAATAGAATTAATTACAATTACATTAATTGCAAATTATATTTACGTCGGGTGCGGCCGGCCACAACAATGACATTTACGACTCGGTCTCGAGTTCAAATTTATGCACATAAGTAACTAAGTAATTGGTTTGTGGTTAGGATAAAGTTTGAATTCAAATTTTTCAAGTGCCAACCATACTTTTATTTGACAAATGTAACAACATTTTCGTTGTAGTATTGCAACCGGAAAAGAGCAAACGGCTATTTAATTAAATCCGCTTCAATTTCGTAAAAATGACCCCTACCCCAAAATTAGACAACCCAGCACTCTCTGGTCTCCATACATTGTTTAGCTTTACCTTGAACCGCTGCTGTACCTGCTTGGGATGTTCCCCCTTTTCTCTGGAAACGGATACCAAACTAAGTTTTTCTTACGTCAGTCTACCATTCTTTCTAGTATTACTACGGAACACCTACGCTTTTTCCTACCTGGCAATATGTCATTTGTTTTTAGCAAAACCAATCAGCGAATTCTTTCAAATTTTAGAAAGATTAACTCCAACTCAAATGTTTTGTTCCTCCATCATCACGTTTACTTATCTGCTCACTGACACCATTATAACCGGTTTGATATACATCAAAAAGGAGAAGATCGTCAAATTTCACAATCTTCTAATCGATTTTTTCCAAGTCCACACAAAAACGTTCCCCAGAGGACAACTGATTTGCTCCGATTCTCTTATCACCGCCCACAAAAGTAATCGACGGTACGGATGTGCTATCCTGTTCGACTGTCTTTTTGTTTTGGGAGTACTAGGTTTTGGAACAGTATCCCGACTTTTGGATCCCCGTTGGTACACAAAAATATGGCCCCTTTTCACAATGCCATATGTCACGTTGTGTTGGTGTCTAACAGCCAGTCTACGTTTGTTTGCCAGATTATGGATGGTAAGTTTGTGTCAATGCCTTCATGTCAGTACACAAAAATATGGCCCCTTTTCACAATGCCATATGTCACGTTGTGTTGGTGTCTAACAGCCAGTCTACGTTTGTTTGCCAGATTATGGATGGTAAGTTTGTGTCAATGCCTCCATGTCAGTATCCTACTGCTCCAAGCTAAACTACAAGCGGTTGCCACAAAGTCTTCTGGCGGGGTTGACAAGTCAACGGGCGAGTTGCTGGAAATGCTCAGTATGTTCACCAAGGTTGAAGAACTAGTTACGTTATTTAACAATGCTTTTGGCGGTTACTTGGCAGTGGAATTGTTATCACTGGCGGTTTGCGAAACAACGTGTATTTATGTTTTAACGTCAGGATTCTTAAGATCTGATTTCTTTTCAGTTACTCAAGTATTTCCCGACTTTTTTGTGATCACTAGCATTATCTTCGCTCTGTGTAACGCAGCTAATAACTTTGCTGTTCAAGTAAGTTCTCCAATCCAACATGGTCATTAAAAAATGTGTCTTGTAAATTAAACGGTTTTTATTTCAACAGGCTGCAAGATGTGCTTCGTTGTTGAAAAAGATCCCGGATGAAGTCGTTACTTTCAAAATTCTACTGCATTTTACAAAGTGGGTCACTGAACCTTTATGCATTGTGCCTGGATCGTTCTTTACTTTGAACAGAGGTCTCTTGCGACAGGTAGTTGCAATAAAGATAATTTCAAGAGAAATTCTATGCAAATCATAGAATGAAGTTAAAATTTGGCGTCAATTTTANCTGGATCGTTCTTTACTTTGAACAGAGGTCTCTTGCGACAGGTAGTTGCAATAAAGATAATTTCAAGAGAAATTCTATGCAAATCATAGAATGAAGTTAAAATTTGGCGTCAATTTTACAGATTATTAGCGGCATTATCACCTATATCATAGTACTTGTCCAATTCGGAAATGAGGATAGTGTCTGATACTTACAATCCGCCCACGCCCTTATTTTACGTTGCTATTTATTATATAATAAATAGTAACTGATTATATATTTGCACTGGCTTGAGATTGCTGGATGATTACTGTGGAAAAATCTACACAACCAGGTGGAATGAATACTACCATATATGGAACTTTTCCTTGCTAATAACAACTTATTATTAACCCGTTTTTAATAACAATAATAATAAACGTTTTTATTCGGTTATTCATTTATTAACAATAAATGTATAAAAAGGTACGTGAGTTAGCAACCCTGTTAATTAGATTTTACGACAGTATCATATTTTTTAATCCAAGAAAATGTAAATGTTATCTGAGCAGTGATAATATGGTATTACTTACAAACCAGAAAATGTATAAAAAGGTAGTGAGTTAGCAACCCTGTTAATTAGATTTTACGACAGTATCATATTTTTTAATCCAAGAAAATGTAAATGTTATCTGAGCAGTGATAATATGGTATTACTTACAAACCAGTCACCAAGATACTTTTCTACTACTGTATTTTCATCCATGTTTTTAAATACGTTAGGGAAGGATTTTTGCTGAATAAATTTTATTTATCCCAATACAAAATTATGGCTCCATCAAAGAGAAGTAGTTACAGCAGCAGCAGATATCTGTATTATTTGTTACCCAAATTTTTGTCCAAGACACAGATTAAACAACGTTGTTCTTATTTTCATGTCATTTTTTCAAGGCAGCCTGCCAAAAGAAAACAAAATATTATGTAATTATGCATTTCATTTTTATACAACATTTTCAAAGTCGTATTTTGGCCAGATATCAACAAATTATACCATCAAGTTGTTCATTTCATGTACTCAGCCGCCGTTTCCACTTCCGTTTTCTGCACAATTGCTTTTTTACTTTTATTCCGCATTCGTCTAAATTTTCGCTGTATGAGAATACAAGCGTGGAATTTCCCCACCGTTGATACTTCATTTAGTACTGTATGACAAACAATAGTTTTCAAGGTCAATGTCCATTTTATTACTTTTTAAAATTTTTAACCCAACGGCGTAACATGATTTTCTATTTGCTCACCCTCTGGAGCAGGAACCACTCTGTCCAAAATGGCAAGATCCGTGTTACCCCATAAAGCCAAAATAGTTGCCCTCAACTCAGAATTGGTTTCCCGAAGACTGCCATCTGTACGAATATACAACCTCATCCTCAGGAGCCCCTTCTGTTTGTAAAAAACACTTGACATGCGGGGCCTTGATGCAGTCCATCATGATATCTTGCCACGCCTCTCCAGTGGCACATCGAAATAGTAAAATTAAAGTATTTCCAAAATTCTGAAAGTTATTATTCCTGTGAATTTGCGTACTCTCGTCAAGCGCAATCTTGCCAAAACTTTGCATCCCAACAATGGAGTAAATGAAGAATAACAAGAGAATAAGACAAATGACGTAAGGCAAGGCTTGAAGAGATCGAATAAATGTCCACAAAATGGTACGCAATCCTTCACTTTTGTTTAACAGCTTGATCAAGCGACCAGCTCGAAACAAACGAAAGAAGCTGATGTTGACATCTGCAAAAATAATGTCGACATACGAGCCAGCCACAATTAGAAAGTCAAACACGTTCCAGGCGTCCTTGCAGTACACTCTAACGCCCATGGACACCAGCTTAAGGACAAACTCAATGCTGAAGGCTGCCGTGAAAAAGTAATTGACGTACACCAACTTTTCCGTGTACCAGTCGGGTTGTTTGTAAAAGTTGGCTCCAAGGGACACCGTGTTCAAGCAGACGAGTAACAAGCTGATGTTGTCAAAAGTGGGCGACGACACGATGGCCCATATTTGTGCCTGGAGGGGGTTTGTGGGAATATATTTTACCACTGGAACTGCTTTTAATGCATATTCCATGCAGTCCCGTTGATTCTTTTCAAGGTCACAGTGGGCGTACTCCTGCTCCCCTTCTGTTTGAAAAGTGAGGATGACAAAACCCACGAAAATGTTGATCATGTAAAAGGAAATGATGACCAGGTAGGAAATGTAATAGAAGGCGACCAGCAGTCGGTTATTGAACACTGGTCCCATGTCTTCCCCCGCAGAGTCGATGCACTTGTACAACATTTGAGGCCAACCTTCAAAAGTGGATACAGCAAATAATGTGGCCATTCCTTTGGGAACCGAGTCAAAGTTGAAGGGACTGTTGATCCATTCCCGATCATGAAGCAGTGGTCTACCGCCACCCTTGTCGTAAGTAAAAAATTGCCCTTTGCATTCTTCTTCAACGTGTTTGGAAGGGTCAGTGCACTGGAATAAACCCCCTTTGAAGAGCTGGACGCCCATCACCCCGTACATGAATTCCAATAGAGTGGTCACTATAACTATGTTACCAATGGTCTTTATGGCGACAATCATGCATTGAATCACCCGTTTCAGTCCTTTGGCACGGTTGATTGCACGTAAAGGACGGAGCACACGACATACCCGCAAAATTTTAATCGTCTCCACAGCACCCGACGTAGAGAAAAACGAGATCAGAGAGACGCCCACGACCACCAGATCCAATAGATTTGCGGGGGATCGACAGAAAGCGCCCTGGTGAAAGATAATCCCATATACAATTAATTTAAGGGTGAGTTCGATTGTGAAAACGGCGGAAAAGAAGTAGTCAATTTTCTCGAGCATCAGGTTCCGAGGAGAATCTTCGTAAACTGGGTCCTCCGCTGCCAGACAGCCTGACGAGATCAAAATGCAGATAAGCAGGAATGTTCCTACGATTCCATTGCAGAGAATGTTATGACACAGTACGCGGATTGGATTGGTTTGGGATAAAATAAAGAAGCTTGATCCTTCCGGGATCGGAGGACAAGGTGGATCAGCTGGTGGTTCTTCTGGCGCCGCTGCAGCTTCCGTATCTGCTGGTGCATCTGCTGCAGGGGCTTCATCCTTCTTTACTTCAGCAGTCGCTTCATCCTTCTTTGCCTCTGCCGTGGTCGCTTCTCCTTCCGTTCCACCTTCAACAGCAGCCCCTTCCTCCGGAGGACCCGCACCCTCTTCCTCCTTTTCAACTTCCGCCGGTTCCAGATTATCCACAGCAATTGCTAAAAAGACGTTGAGTAATATGTAGTTTCCAAAAGTGAACAAAACTAAAAAGTAAACGGCCGCCAGAATCACGCCTGTTGACCCTACCCCACCCATTGCTGCAATACCGAGGTACATGACTTCATTCCAGTCCTCCCCCGTCATGATCTGAAATACGGTCAGCATGGCTGTTGAAAAACTATCAAAATTCGTCCGCGGTGGAAAATCAGTTGTTCCGCTCATAAACTTGCCACCAAAGACCTGCATACCCAACATGGAAAAAATCATGATGAAGAGGTAAAGTAAAACTAGGAGGGATGCAATGGCCTCCAAAGAACTGAGAATTCCCTTGGCAAGACTCTTCATGGCAGGCCAATAATGAGTCAGTTTAAAAAGACGGAGAAGACGAACACAGCGCAACACGGACATTCCAATTTGCGGCATGAAACCGGTCTTAACAAAGCTCACTTCTACTAGAGATATCACCGTGGCAAAAAAGTCAAACCGGTTAAACAGCGAGACAAAGTATTTCTTTAAAAAAACAAAACAAAAAGATTATTTCCAAAAATTTTCACTTTTACTTACAAGGTATGTTATTTGGATGATACTAGCTCTTACAGTAAGGACTATAGCATCCTAAACCAGTTTTTACGCTGATTACAAATATGAAAACATTTGTACATTAAACCAACATGGTAGAAAGTTATGATGAAAAATAGGTTCCATAGTTGAACGAAAATCTTATGGTTTATACTACCGCTATCGGTATAAGGACCTAACATGGAATTTAATTTCTTTAAAGCAATGTAACTTGGCCAAAGTAATACTACGTGTTGATTTGACACAAAGACTAACGTTTCCACTCTTATAACCATCACTTTCGAACTTAAATAACTTTAATAATTAAATTTAAAATAGCAGCAAAAATACAAGGAGCAGGCTAAGATTTCTAGGAGGTCTTGTTGTTACTCCGTGTCGCTTTTTTGACGGTGGTGATAGATTTAGTTTTTAGCTGATTTTTAGCAACTTACCATTTCATAATCATCTATCTTGCTGATGGACCGTAAATACAAATTCACATTTACTTCCTTTGGTCCTCTGTGGCCAAAATTCAATGTCCAATATACAAATACAATTGAAATTGCAAACTTTTGTTCCTTTTCCTTCAAGCTTACACGTACGTTCAGACAACTGTTTTCAGATTTCTAATCAGTAATTAGCTTAAAAACTGATTTAGAATGCTATACAGACAGTCGTTACTCTCGCTCGGGCGAGTACCAGCCAAGTAATATACCTTGTTAGATTCTCTATATTGTAATTCCTTAGCAATATGAATTATTAGCTACATGACTTACGGGCAAACCAAAACCGTACATTTTCATAACGACTTCCAAAGTAAACAGACAAATAAACACCATATTGGCATTTTCTTGAAAATCCTCCAACCACTGCGGTTGACGGTAATAGTTCCGTTGCAAGGACAACCGTGTTGAGCATCACCAGAATAATCACTATCCAATAAACGAGCTGTGTGGTAACAATTGCACGCACTACGTGACGCATTGGTTGATTAGCCCTATTACCAAACAAAGTTCATGTAACATTTTTAACTGCAACTTAAATATAAATAGTTTAAAAACGATAGGATAATTTACTCCTACCGTTTGAAACTTTCATATGTAGCTTTCCACCCAGTAGGAGCTTGTTTCTCTTCCTGCCCTTCCGGAGCCAATATTTGTTCACCCTCCCCAGAAGGCACATTTTCATTCTCCGCTGGTGGATCTGATGACTTTACCTTGTTAGTAGAAGCGGTAATCCAATTAAGATAGCCCGTCATGCCCCCCTCAATCTGGGTGAGTTCCTTTTGCTTTAGATACTCAAATCTCGACTCAACCTTCTCTTTCTGCTTAGAAAACTCTCCTGATAGCACACCCAGAATCAAGTTCATCGTAAAAAAGGCCCCAAAAAATACCATCGACACAAAGTATATCCATTCCCAGCCAGCTCCCATTCCATCCTGCAAATTGTACATGACATCTGTCCATCCCTCCAGAGAAATGCACTGATACACGGTAAGCATGGAGAGGCCAATGTTGTCAAAGTTGGTTATCCCATCGTTGGGTCCATCCCAGTAGGGTCGACATTCATAAAACTCCATATCTTCACAGTGATAATTACCACCACAATTGCAGGGCGACTCCATCATATCCCCGGTGAGGTTATGGAAGCAGGTATTGTGCAACTGGCCTTCAAACATTTGAAGACCAATGATGGCGTAAATAGCCATCACAAACACAACCAGAATGGCAATGTTGAACAGAGGAATTAACGCCATCATAATGGAATTGATGACCACTTGAAGGGCAGGTACTTTAGATGCCAATTTCAGGGGCCTTAGAACCCGGAAAGCTCTTAAAGCTTTGAGATCCAAACCGGGAATAAATATTGTAAGAACCGGACCGAGAAGACCCACAAATACAATGACAAAGTCGAGAATGTTCCACACGCCCTGCCGTAAATAGGCTCCATCATGGACAATAAGCCCTTGAGCAATGATATTCATAAAACACTCGGCCGTAAACACAACCGTAAAAACTATTTCATACTCTTCAATCTGATTGTTAAAATGATCAGAGTCATCGTGTGAATACGGAGTTGCCGCAGCCAGTGTATAGCATGTAGCCAAAATCGTCACGAGAATAAAATACTCAAAGATTTTCCATTCTGTGATGGCGTAACATAATTTTCTAATTGGATTGTTTAATCCCAAACAGCATAACGAGCACTCTGGACGTCCCTGTCCTTTTTTCTTGCGTCGGCACGGTCCCAACTGCATTTGCGACCAATCAATTGGTGGCTCCTCGGGAACTTGCAAATCTGTCTCAGCTTTCCCAGTTGCATCTGTAGTAGCGTCTTGTGCCAGCTTTTCTTTATCTGCGATCTCCAGTAGACGCGAGACGTTCTTTTTATCCAACATTTCTACCAAATCGGGAAGCTGAAGCATTTTCGCCGCTTGGATCACTTCCTTCATGTAGCTCTTCCGTAGGTCTTCCTCTGACACAATCCCAGTGTAAATCCAGGTCACGATGACCGTCAAAGGTTTGCTGTTTACCCCTTCCACTTTAACCTTGGTTTTCGTATTTTCTTTGGACATCAATTCTTTCAGGTAGGGACTTCTTGCTGCGAGAATGACCTTATGCCCTCCCAACTGGGCCCCATCTGCAGCCTCTAGAGAGATATCCATGAAAAGGTCATTAGCTAAAACAAGGTTCCACACATCTTGTACAAACTGCTGAGCAAAAGAAGCTCCAGGAGCGATGGTATCTTCCATGACGGATAACGGGACCACTGTAAACTGAAGACGAAGCTCATCGTCTATCGGAGTAGGAGGGAGAAATCGTTGAGCTTGTGTGTGATGACGGTAAGTTCTCCACGGGATAAAGTTGGCTTTTACCAGTTGTGGTTCCGGAGTGTTTACCCTTGACGCCTTTATAATTATTTGTGTTGCTAAAATAGTAAAATACCAATGACAGATAGGATATTTGTGTGTGTGTTGAATTTTGTTGATTGTTACTAAATGAAAACACGCTAGAAATTAAATTTAAATTAAACCTGGAAGTAAGGTTTGCACCACATTATAATCCGGACTGAGCTTTTCAATGGTCAAGATAAAAGCACACGGGGGCGTGCCGGAATGAAGCGTAGCATACAAGGAGAGCCATTCAGTGGTTTCCATGTAGTCATAATATATTGGACTGCGGATGCGGGACACCACCGGATTCTTTTGAAAGAAGAATGAAATGCAACGTCTGGATTGAACTGTGGCACCTGGAGGACCAATGTCCAAAGAAAACGTGGCCACGCTGTGTAGTACGCGAAAGTTTCTGCTCCAACCCTTCACTCGCCATATTGCAGTCACTTCTCTTCCTTGAGTCAACTAAAAATACACAAAACACACTGAAAATTATATATTTTAGATTCTGATAATTGTCCAGCTCTATAATTGTTTATTTTATCACCTCCGATACAGTCAAAACCAATTGCTTGCCGTTCTGCATGTTTGTTAGTTGCTTTCACTTTCCAGAGCTCTTGTTTGATCATCACCACAACCAGCAATACTACAGAATCTGTAGTTCCGCAATCATCTCTACTGCTTTCTCCCAAATCCTGTATAATGTTTAAGTCAATGCAGTAGTTTCACGTCAGCAAGCAGTTTTACTCATTTAAGACAAGCTTCACCTCTCTTATTATGTCGAGTTCCTTACAAATGCTGCAAGGTTATGAATTTTAAATATAAATTCATGAGGCAAGCATAAATCCATACAAATAAGAAAATACGCAAAACTAAACTAGGTAGAATGAATAAATTAGCAATTGTTGTTGTACAACAAACTGCAATATCTAACAATACACCTATTCTGTTGAATTGCCAATACATACCCAAAACATTAGCTAATTTTTTGGCTCGTCTTTGTCTATCCGTTTTCATTTGTACAAGGATCATGCAGAGTCCAAAGTTGTTTCTTGTTAGCAAGCATCAATAATAATATCTCTATTTTTGCATGAACACGGCAATGTAAAATATCATCTTGTGTACAATGCAAAATGCAATGACTTTCCTTCAATAGATCTTGACTTTTGGCTTCAGAAATATCTCGTATACACACAATATATTTATTTTACTTTCACTTAAAATTGTTTCATCCTACTTGAATACACTGTAATTGGAATAACTGAACGGCAACACAATCGTACGTCTCTTTTCCTTTTTATTCTAAAAGTCCGACGCACGTATCAATATCTTTTCCGAAGGATATCGGTCATTAAGTCATTTGCGTGTAAATTGTATATTGATCAAATCGTCATTCAACGGGGCATCAAAAGTTAATAATATTGTTAACATCAAATGTTTTAAGTCGTAGATAAATAATATTAATTTCTGGATTCCCAGACATGATTGTGTAATTATTTGAAATGTGTACATAGTTACTATTAAAATGTTAACTGAGCTCAGTGAGATAAGTAGGAATGTTTTGGAATATATACGTCTAGTTTGTAGGCGCTGACCAGCACCAAAGCGGTAAAAAAGACTCCGCCGACAACAAAAGGCAAGCACAAACGTTAGCTACTACTAAGAATTTGTAATATTTAGAAGAATAAGAAAGTTCTTGGTACGTTTGCAGTAACAATTTATGTTCATCTGTTTCGGCTGCGGTGTCATCATAATTCACTTTAAGTTAGCTTACATAGCAAGTCCACATGTTTGTTAACTACACAACACCAAGAACATCATTGAAAATGATAAATAATTGCAATCCTAATTATTGTACGTGTTCAAGGTGGGCTACAAAATAGGTATTTCATACTTCAAACGACTCGTAATACAGCATTCTGTAAAATACATGATTAATGTCGGAACCTGCAAAAATGATTAATCGATACAATCTGCTCACGGCAGAGTTGAAAAGCAAATCAACATTTTTAAATTATCTGTGCCTTCCAATGAATGCCTACTAACTAATGTAAATAACACCATTTTAAACACTCTTCAGTCGTCCTTGCCCGACTTCCGTCGTTTCACTGTCATTTTCGTGGTATACCCGACGTGTTAATAGATTACAGAGAATCGAGTTTCAAGGATGTTTTGTCGTAGAATGTACACTATATATTTGAGCACTAAAAACGTACAAGCTACGATGATTTATGTAAATGACAGACAACCACAGAATACAATTGCTTTTTAGGATTTCCGTTAGTCGTTGAAGGGTAGTTTTGAATAGGTAATTCTAGTTGACAGCTTCACACCTTCACAATCAATTACCGAACTTCATCTCAACTAAACTTTGCAACTATATAAGTGAATGAAATATTTCAAAATTGGCAAACTTATCTTTTTCCCCCAAACGTGTGGCTATTTGACTTTATAAAAATAATCTTTAAAGATACTTGCTTTGGAATCAACCAATTTTTGTTTGAAATGGGACTGTCATTGAAGAAAAAATATTTTATTTCACCAGTTTTCTTTATTGGGTGCATAATTTCAGTATCACCTGTGTTAACTAGTGATAGCAATAGTCGTGACACTGATGTTGGCGCCGTTGACGGACAGCAGTTGAAATTTAGAGGCGGAACATTTGGTCCTCCATCCAAGGGTTTTGGAAATTTTTCCGGCTTTTTTAATTGCCGGCCATTTAATCGTACATTTGGTAAAAAGAGAACATTATTATATTATTATTATTATTACTATACATCAATATTTTTGAAAATTATTGCTCTCCATACAAAAAAATACTCCGGTTTCACTGTATTTAGGTTGTTATAAAGGCAACTATTAAGGTATTTATATATTGATGCTTTGTCACAGTTAAAACGGGACTCCCTTGCCGTCGACCAAACAACATCGCCTTGAACTGTCATAACGAAACTTGCATTTGTACCAGTATCACAATGCCAACGCCACCGTTCTGGCCAGGCGCTGGTGGATTCCCAAAGTTGCTGCCACTGCCAAATCCACCAAATCAATTACAATTATATAAATGGAATTGCACTTCTAGTATTCGTGAGTTTGTATTCTACAAATGTTGACAATCATTATCATTTCTGCAATTTACATTATACATTTTCTAAGCAATACATGTAAATCTTATTTTAATTGCAGCATTTACTACAACCCCACCCACAACAATGCCACCTGTTACTAGCATCCCACCCAGAACAGTGCCACCTATTACTAGCACCCCACCCTCAACAATACCACCTGATACTAGCACCCCACCCTCAACAATGTCACCTGATACTAGCCCCCCACCCTCAACAATGTCACCTGATACTAGCACCCCACATTCAACAATGTCACCTGATACTAGCCCCCCATCCTCAACTATACCACCATAGTACCCGGTTCTTTACAATTCCGTCTGTTGATATTGCCAGCTCAACATATGTACGAAGAAGAGCAAGACTTAGTTTTAACGATGACTGGTGACAATCAATTTTATAAAACTAGGATGCTCTAAAATAAACAAATTTTTCTGCTGCGCCATTTCAAATATAGGCTTATTAATAATTATTCATGCCACCTTTTGCTGTTATTTTATTTTTTACATTGACATAAAAAATCCACAGTAGTAAAAAATTGTATACTGGTAATTCTATTGATGACTTCTGATAGCAATAACATATATTGGAAGTTAAATGCAATGGCTCAGTATTTTTTATTTAGGTTGTACCTATTTTGGATATGTTTTAGTTATTACGAGTTAATTATAAATTGGATTTTTTTCCTTGTTAGCTATGTATTTTGTTCACGTTACGTGTTTAT